>PNEQ01036006.1:0-48852 GCA_003012365.1 Medauroidea extradentata | reverse complement strand
TTGCTACTGAGGTGGTTAGCAATGCAAAATAATTATTAAAAAAACTAAATCTACACTTATGGCATATAAATATGTGAATTTCTACAAGGACAAAATTTTCTGAACTAGTAACATATATCAGACTAACTAAATCTGATGTGCATAAGGCACGTTTATCTTGAACACACAAGGTTTACATAGTATGCAATATAGTACTTGTGACGTAAGTTTAACAAAGTTATGGGGGTGATGGTGATTGGTGAATTAAGGATGGTATGGGGCCCGAAAGACTTACTTGCATAGGGGCCCGCAAATCCTGTCGACGGCCCTGTTTACATGCGTTGTGGTACGCGATTTTTTGGATTATGTGAAGCTAATTTGTCTTTCATATTTACTTTTTACGTGTATTAATTTTTAAAAAATGTATCTCGGGAAAATGTGAAGAGTACGAAATCATAAAAAAGTTTTATCTCGTCGTGTATGTGTAGCCCGGCAACGTTCGGTGTATAAACAATTATGTTAGGCCGTTTACAAATATTTAATTAATTATTTTGACGGTAGAATTTAGGTCAGGTGCTTCCTGTATCAACAGTTGCGTATTTAACGTTCGCAAAATGCAGGTATATAAATAAAATTTAAGATGTGAAAATATAACCTCATAGGCACTGCTGTGTTTACCCAGTGTGTTGTGTTCACACAATCGTAAGGAAACACGGAACTGTGCGGTATTGGAAATTGTTAAACAACCAGGTAATATTAAAATGGCCTTCTATGTGGAAAAATAAAATTAAAAACTAATGTACAGCACCTAATCAAGTACATAGGTTTGCGTTAATGTTTCAATAAATATTTAGAGTTGTATTAGTATTTTATTCTGATACAACAAAGTACTATAACATTCAGTAGTTTATTTCCCTTATTAGTTTTTTGTGTTTTATGATGTAAGCAATGGTGGCAAATATTTATATAGTACTGTATATATAAAATATTTGCGTGTTCAGTTATAATGAAAGCAGCTTTGTAGACCAATATTATAAATACAATTATTTTTTAATAGCAGTTAATTATACACAGCACTTGAAATGCCACGTTTGATTTACGTCAAATTTTAAATATTTTGGAAATCTTACTGATAGGAATCTTTGGAAGTTGGCAGGTCTGGTATTAAGTTAGTATCGTAATCATATACCATACATTACATATAACTTACAACTCAAGCACAACAATAATGTTTAATTGAATTACAGTAGCAGAAAAATATTAGTACAGTTACAGATAGCCTATATGTATTTTTAATTTGCTTGTTTCATGAAGGAATTCCTCTATAATTTAATAGGCCTTACAGATTAGGAAATCTTTGAGGTTTTTTTTTAAAGTTTGATATAATTGTATTCAATTATTTGTTGTATTGTACCAGGTAATTGTTCAGAAGTTTTATTGAAATGATATTGGGAATTTTTCCCAGTAACTTGGTTCTAACTGTTTTGCTGTGCATTTTTGAGTGGCCTCTTGTGTAATAGGCCTATTTAGGTATGTCTTCATTTTTGGAGTATTTCAAATAATTTGTAGCAAATATTATTGTTTGGTATATAAAAAGGGATGGTACTGTAAGTCTTTGCAAGCTTTTAAACTGGGGCTTGCATGAACTTGGAATTCTGGTACCAGTTGTTATGCGGATAATTTTTTTGTAGCCTGTTGTTTCAATGTTACCTATACAAGTTTCACTATTCTTTGTTACCGTTGTAGAATCTGTTAGAGAAGCTATCAAATTATATTGTTGGAAAAGGTTCAACAGTCTTGTACTATGCAAATTAGAGTTGTTTAGGGTTGTGTTATAGTCACCACAAACTATTGTAGATTTCTTGCGAATTGACACTTTTTTTATGATCGCTTCAAGTTGTTCAAAAAAATATTCAATGTTCCTAGAATTAGGTGCTCTGTAAATAGCATGGATGGTGGTATTATGACTATTTATGAAAACACAGCAGCATTCTAACATTTGATCACTACATCATCTTCTTCACCACAATATAGAGACTTTCGAACATAAATGCAAACCCCTCCACTTTTACTGGATGATCTACAGTATTATGAAGCTAAATATAATTTATTGAATTGACAAAATGGAATTTCTTTTGATGTTAGCCAGTGTGCAGTTATGCAAAATATGTCAGTACATAATGTGGGTAAAATAATTTCTATATGAGCTTTTTTTATTTTTTATGCTGCACACATTTTGATGAAGTAGGTTGACTGCAGTTGGTTCTGTAGATACTTGATAATTAACTGGCAGTGACTGTAAACATTTAGATTGATTGTTGCTACTGTATATATTAGGAGAGTTTATACTAAAAAATTAACGTCACCTGACATTTTGTTACACTTGATTATCCATTTATAAAGAAAAGTTAATTTCTTTCCACTTAGTTTTCTTTTCGGGCTAGGACTATCAACCACAAGTTTGTTTTCATTTCTGTGGACCCACTTGTCAAGGAAAGTTGGCTCCCTCAGTTTACACTTACAGTGCAGAATTGATTACATCACAAATTTAAATGCAACTAATGATTTTCCTCTTTTGTTAAGATGCAAACCATGGTTTGTGTGCATACAATTATACATGTTATGTACATATTAAGTATTGTACCAATTATATAACTTTTTGTTATGTTCTATGTATGTGTTGTCCAATAACTAGTGACAAGATTATGTTGTTTTATTTTTATGAAAATTTAACTTTCAAAACAGATTAAGGTGTTATGTCAATGTTATTCTATGGTATATGTACAACCAAAGCCATGTAAATTTCAGAGTAAGATTCTTCTGGCCTCTACAAAAACTACTGTATATAGGTACACTTTCTTTATGAGACTGGTATACATGTAAATCATTGCACTTATTTTTTTAGGTGTTTGTTTAATGGATTGTAGGCACAACATATTGGAATGTTGAGAGACATTTGGCTATGACTTGTAAAGGGATATTAATATTCATAATTGACACCGGACTAGAACTGACCTAATCCTGAATGTGATTGTGTTGCTATTGCTCAACCTAGCTCATTATATGAGACTAATGTTCCTACTAAAATTTGAATAGTTACCATTTCTTAAAGATAGTTTGTTGTCGTTTTTATCTTTTCTGTGAAATGTCAATGTTGCTCCTTTTTCTCATTTTTAAACATTGAATTTCAAAATTATATGGTATAATAACATGCCATTGTGTATTGTGTTTTGCAGTAATATGCATTTCTATGTTGTGTGGTATTCTAACATTGTACTAATTTGTACTGGATAATAAAAATACTGAAGCGACCAAACAAACCAAAAAATTTCAAATATCTTTGATTTAGCTTTATTATGCTTATAGTGTACTCAAAGGACATGGGTGAATAGTCCTACATGTAACACGTGTTGGAGATATCTATTTGTGAAAATTTGTGCATTATATTGGCTTGAAGTAGTCGTTATAAAAAAACATCTGGCGAAGGCATGTTTCGAACTCTTGGCAATTATTCGCCCGGCACCTTGCTGGTGGTTGAATGGTTCTATAATATTCTATACTATGTAAAGTTTGGCTAAACACGTTTGAACCATTTCCAAAGTTTTTCGATAACATCATGTAGTACTGCAACAAGTATTTGCGTAAATATGCAGCATGTTTGTATGCATCTACACAGACAGGATAACAAATTTTTTTATACATCGAATTTAGGTTTTCAATTTTTCTGTAATATGTGGCCATTCATCATCTCTGTTATTCACGAATTGACTCCATGTGTAGTCTTGTGTGCTTCAGGTCTTCAATTTCATCATAATGCAGTGGAACCCTGATTTTACATCCTCCTGAATTACACTTTCCCTTTAAATACAGTTTATAACTATCCCTACCATTTGCTGTATGTTAACAATGTATTGCATTCCTGCCATTTAGACTGCTGTTCTTTACGGCTTCCCCTGAGTTTCACTTAGTTTATCCTTTACGTTGATTACATTTTGTTTTCTGTGTTGATAACCATACTGAATACAAATACATGGAGTAGGCCTATTGAAAAAGGGTAGCCGAAATATTAATGCTGCTAACTACTACAGGTTATATCACAATGAATGCTGTAATTATAATAAAAATAAGTGTTCTTGGATGATTAATTAACAGATGAACGAACAGAAATAACAAATATTTTCTAATGTTAAAAAATTCACAATGGACAACGCAAAAATTTGGGGTAACAGTTACACATGTCACACTTCAAGCATGTATTTTAAAACAAATTAAGAAATTAAAGTATAGAAAAAACAATTAGTGTGTTACAAATTACAGACCTTGTTTCAAACACAGTATAAGTCGCACACATCCGACTAGTCGTAACCTGCTTTTAAAAAGGTCTGCGTGTAGTACAGTCTTGTGTAGATCAACCGAGCATTTCACTCTACTTCAACCTTATGATATATTATCAACTATTTTCCCTCTCTCTATGCCAAATCCTTTTCTTTCAAACGTCTTTCAATACGCGCAATTTTCAGCAACTCTTTCTCCTTTTCCATTTTGATTGCATGCAGCTCCTCTTCATGTCGCATCTTTGCCTCATGTGCCTCGCACATCAACCGCCGCTCCTCTTGGTAATTTTTCAGCCGTTCACGTACTTCAGCTTGAACCATGTACGTAGATTTCCTTAGTGGAACCTTCCCTGTACGTGATTCTATTTGTCCTTTCCATGCTGAAAAAAGTTTACCAAACCATTAAGGGCGTGTGGAAGGCTATGTAGTATTGCAAATCTACAATAATACTGTAATTACAAAAGGGGTGGAAATAACTTTGGCTAGCTCCTGATAGAAAAGTATTTTGAGCTGGGAGATCCAAGCAAGGTGAATGAACAGGTAAAAATATGTCACATCATACCATATACAAAAATGCACCTGGGTACACCGGTACTAGTGTCTTAAGACAAAATAAATGTGCTTTTATAATAATGTTCAGAGGGAAAAGAAAAACCAATATGGCACATTTAAGGGCTAGACACAATCAAACATTACCACACTTACAGTTGCATCAATAAAGACACTGACAACACAAACTCAGTCTGACTAATATGACACACACACACACTGTAACAGTATAATGGCCCAGAAGTTGAATTTGTTTTTCAATTTCAGGATTTTAAAAATTGACCTTGAAAGCCATTAACAAAATTAAATGTTGTAACAAACATGTTATAATCTTCCAAGAAATGAGAATGCTGATGGAGAAATAATCCAAAAGTTGTTTCTTTTTGCTATCCTATTCATAAACTTTTTGGGGCTATGGCTTTTACATACGAAATAACTCTCATGGTCTGCCTGTTTTGAAACATTCAATTGGGTAATACGTCTGTGGTGCGGGGGTTTATGCTAGAGTATAACCACTAACCAATATTTTAAACAAAGTTACTGTTTACATTACATTACTTATGTGGGCAAAGTTGCAGCGGTTTATGTACATAGCATAAAAAGCACATCACCAATGTTGTTTAATGTTTTCAGATTGTATTAATGTGTTGCCACATAACACTTTCAAAGAGAATTGGAATTTGTGAACCATATTAATTGATACGGCTGTTTGGTATCGCACATGATGATAACCTATTTCATTTCTTATATTTTTTTTTTCCTCTAAAGTGTACTAAAATTAATAATTTTGCTAAAATTCTGGTTCAGTCACTTCAAAGGTTTTAGAATATTCACTTTGAGAGGGTATGTTGGTCAAAAATAAAACTTTTTCTATGATACGTGGGAGACAGAATACATGAAGAAATATGAGTGTTACCTACATTAACTTACTACTGTTTGGTGTCTTCTGCATATGGTTATGTCCATCACCATCATCTCCGAAGGTGCAATTACTCGGAATACTTAGATTTGCATGTGGTGGGTAACTGCCACTCGCAGTAGGTGTAATTTGTTGTGTTGGCTCATTTTCTAGAATATATTTGTACACTGGGTCATCTTCGCTTTCCTGAGGTGAAGCACCAGCGTGTGTACTATTCATTTCTAAGTACACATGGTTGCTATCCCAAGCAGCCGCAATTTCTGTATCTAGATGTGGCTGGTCGCTGGATGCTGAGAACTTGTGTTTTCAGCTCCTCCTCTTCGTTCGTTTTAGGGGGCAATGCTGGCCCACCACCAGTCTTAAAAATGTGGCACTTTTCTTCCTGTCTTTGCCTCCTAACCACAGTTTTTGATTTGTCCCAGCATCTACAACAAAGCGAGCGATAATACCATATGAGTTATTTTATTTTATTTGATATAACTTTATGTGCAATATTATCATGGAGAGGTTTTAAAAAATAAACATATTAATGCACCTTGCATTAAAGGGTTGTATAGGCCTATGCTTAGCATGGTTATCGCAAGAACTATTAACAGGGATTCGAGGACATTATGAGAAAAATTACTATGAATGTGTAGATATGGAGGTATGTTTGTACATAATGTGTATTTTACCTCCCCAATCATTGTGTGTGTGTATGTACGTGTGTGTGTTTATATATATATATATTTTTTTGAAAATAGTTTGTTTTACTACTTAATTGTACATACGTAGTCTTAAGAATGAAAATGTGTGTGTCTTGTATTAACCGATAGTTACGTGTGTGAATATACTGACTAAAATGATTTCCTCAATGTTCTTCTCAATTGTACATACTGTATTCTTAGGACTGACAATGTGTGTGCCTTGTATATGATTACTTACATTACCTCAATTACTGTTATATGTATGCAAATGCAACTGTTTGCCATATAATAAACATTTTGCATTTACTGCTCCCCGAGACGAGCGATGCTCAGGGAGCCCCATCAGCAATAAATGAATAATAAAAAAATATATAAGGACAACCTTTGGCATGAAATAACGAAACACACTTCAGCTAAAAGTATTACATGCTATACATAACTTTTTAACTGCAGTTCGTCTCTGCACGATACATTGCAAGCATTATATTCTGCTGTGATTTTTTTCCATGTTTCCTTTTTTTTGTAGTTGGACACGGCGTCAGTTTTCTTGTTTTCAACTATGTCTTTGTACTTTCTTATCACATGAAACAAAATAGCTTTTTCCTTCGGAGTGTATGGCACTATCGATTTTTTGCTTTCCATGGTCAAAATTATCTACATAGCTTTCTTCAAACACTTCAGATAACCCACGTGTTCAAAGACACAAGACAAAATTGTTTACAAAGGAACAAAACAATATCGAAACTATTTTGTTTTTAAAGTTAGGTGTGTTCCTAACAATGATTTGACAAGACTTGAGTCACTGCTTGCTGTAGAAACGAAGGCTGTGTTGCCAAATTTTATGAAGGAGAACCATCGAACTCCCATTCAGCCGGCGATCTCCTGGCGATCCATCGGCAGACAACTATAGTGTACGAAGGGTTGACGTGGCCAATACGCGTGTGAGGAGGAGGCGGCGTGTCGGAGTTCCCTAGTTGGTGAAACCTGAACACGTGGTTGCTCGTGGTGGTGATTGCCGTGAAAAAGGGCGCTAGTCCGTCATCGAATTTAACTAGCCCGGGCGGACACGGGACTCTGTTCTCAGGGTCGGGTCGACGGCCACGTGGCTGCCTCCTCACACAAAGGCCTAATGCTACTTACGGTAGTTACGCTGAGGAGGGTGTTGAGGCCCCCTCCACGCCTCGTAGCACAAACAAATGAACACTTAAAAAAAACACTCATACATAACACTAAAACGCTAGGTTGCTCCAGAGAAGGCTGGGCCCTGAAACTTACGTGATGTGAAAATAACTAAACACGTGACTACGTAAGATTGATGATATTTATTGCTTTATTGCGCACAATACACTACTATATGCAAGGTGCTGAGCGGGCCTGGCCCTATAGCCGGCCAGTAGCTGAAACACTGTCGAACAAGCTGGCCGAGGCCGCGAAAATAATTAAAGTGAATAAATCCCGGGGGCCGTGAGTTGACCGGGAGGGGTGACGAGCACGGGGGATGTCGTTGCTAAAAACATATTCTGAAAAACTTACTCTATTGTAGTGATGGTGATCGATTGCAAAAGGTTGATGGTCCCCCGTGACGCAACGCGTGTACACCTTAGGCCCGCCGATGTACAATTGCCGGAAGATGGCGATGCACAAGGACTCCAGAGCTCTCGCGCACGCCACTTCCGGTGAGGTGAATTTATACTTTACAACATGGAAAGACATATAACCCTGATTTACATTAATGGGTCGGGCGACTGCCCTAGAGTGTTTTTAGTCTATAATTATGTTTTCCGGTTGACGTGCTTTTTGGTGAGTTCGTTTAAATGTTTTGGTTGATTACTGTTGGTCTACATTTACACTTAACGCACTATGCATTTACACTACACTTATAATTTACACACAATTAGTTCGTGGTTCGTCTATATTGCGGAGATGGTGGAGGCATAGGGGAGGCGACAATTGGTCTTACACCCGGCGTTAGGCGGGTCACGTCAGGGTGGAAGATCGCCAGCGAACAGCTGCGCGAATAAAGGCCAGGGGCTTGCCAGCAAGCCATCGGAGGACGACTATAACTACGGCCTTAAGTTACTTAGAACGTCACTATAAACAAATTTCGTTATTAAACTGTACCTCTAAAGACAATAGTTTGGTCGGTACATGATGAGTAATGATTCGTAATATTTACTGAAATGAAATCAAACTAGCCTAATGGCCCTAAGTTACATATAGGAGTTCAAAGTAACCTCACTTTACAATCAGTGGCGATGCGTGAAGTGTTCTAGGGCAAGTTGTGATTAGCAGTGACTATACAGAACTCTGCCTGTGTAACCATTTGACTGATAGGGGCAGGTACTTTCCTCAGCCAGTAGCATGTAAGGGACAAGGAAGTAGTTCTCAGTAATACACCTAGGTCTCAGTAACACAACTCTCACCTGCTCAATGAGTATTGTCAGATGTTATACTGCTTGCAGTGGAACACGTCCATGCTTCGCAACTGTCTATAACACTGTAATATTTTTCGACCACAAGTTAATCTACACTGTAGTTAGGATGTTAACATACATGATAACGCTATCAAGGTTAACACAACACGATAAATGTTTTTTCGTATTATAGATCTCGTTTATTTGGCAATTTTCCGACAACTATGCTTATCCACAAAACAAATAAAAAAATTGCCCTATTTCTGCTCAACTTATCACTGTGATATATTATGTCCTGACGACTGAACTAAACATTAAACTTGTTTAAAAGAACTTATGTCTCATAGGGATATTTTTTTTAATAAGCTAATTATATGCACCTTACATAATTTTAGCTGGTTTTTAGCGACCTCAACGGCTGTAGTCAAAGTACTACGTCTACAGCAATAAAAGATATAACTGAAGCACTAGCTGGGCAAGTAAGGCATCACATTAGTCTACCCAGGACAGAGGATGAAGAAAATTCAGCTAAGCAACATTTTTATAATGTTGCAAATTTCCCTGGTGTGGTATGTCTTATTGACTGTACACATGTTACAATTGCCAATCCTGGCGGTGACATGGGGGAAGTGTTCAGAAACAGACATGGAACATTCTCTCTAAATGTTCAGGTATATATGAACAGTTTTCATACATACGGAGTTCTTTACCCTAGGCTACATTCAAAACAGCTTCTGGAAATCATTGCCACACTATTTATTTTATTAATTTAAGTAGTAGTATTATGAGGTTTCATTTTAACAATTAAAAGGATTTGTCTGAATAGTGTAAAATGAATATAATAGATGCCCGATACATTGAAGATAATAAACACAGTAGAAATTTTAGAATACAGAAAATACATAGGAAATTGTAATATAATTCATAGTACAATTTATTTTAACGAATACCACATACCTTCTCACATTAATTCTGATCCCCGTTTACTTTTCTGTGTGCCATGGTTCATATTTTCTACACATCCTGCATGCTGTTGTGAATGTAGCGTAGACCCTAACAATTTATACAATTACTCAAACAACAGTAAGACGTACAAGTGAAAATGATACCATTTCATCAGTTTGCATTATTTGTCCTCTTGTAAATGGTTATTACATAATGCTTTTTAAAATATGTCCTTGGTACTGTAAACGTTACACACGGAGGTAAGAATATAAAACGAACCTAGTGACAGCCCTGTGTCATGAGAATGGTTCCGTTATTGTAGCCAATCAAGATTACCACTACTATTCATATACGTGCCTCTTTTTACTAAGTTGTATTGCACATTATCTGATCAATACTTCAAATTAGTGAAACATAACTTCTTAAGCCCAAAATCTTCTGTTTTTATTTGTTTCTACACTAAAATATATTAATTATATATGATATTGCAATATAACAGGAGCAATTGTTCTTGCAATTATACTTAAATTAAGAGTAGTTTAATATTTATTACTATTCCTGCATTAGGAGAGAGATTACGTTTTAAAAGTAATGAAATTCAGTACCGGTATCAGTACATAGAAGAAAATGTTTTATGAAAAAAGCCTAATCAAGTAAAAATACTTACTGTATTGTATTTTTCTCCTGAGTCATTCCTACAATTGGAAAAACAGTGAAACCGAGGGCAATATTTTTTACTTTTAACGTGATTGCATAATTAATTTAATCTGATGAGTACTAAATTAAAAAGTAATTTTTTTACATACAAATATCTGTTTCGTACGGATAATGTTATGACCGTACCCTACATCTATTATTTTATTAACTACATAGTGTTATGGGTCACGGAAGTACGGTGCTTGGCGAGTCACCTATTTGTCACAGCATGGACATGAACACTATTTCATTAAATTAAATAGTTTGCTATTTAAAAAAATACATACCAGGTGTTGCTATTGTAGTTATTCAACAAAACATACATGGTTCTCTTTCTCAAGTTAATGTACAAATTCCACTTTCCAGAGCAAAATTTTCAAATCAAACACCAACAATTACGAGCTCGTAAGGACTGCTCATCAGGATCCATATTCTTTCTGATAAAATTTCTATTTTTCGAAAAATTTATTCTGAAATCCCTTATTCTAGCAATTGTGTCATCTTACAAGCATATCGTCGTTGCCGGTGAAAAACCTCCTATGTGGCTTCAATTGTATTAAAATATACTTCGTAATAAAATTTGTGTACACAATTGTACTTAAGCGTACAGACTAACACAAATGAATTATGCGTGTGTAGTTCCATGATATTTGATACACCAAACACTAACAATAATATGTGATTTTTTTAATTTGTATTCTTTTTACTTTCCTACAAATTTTTGAATTTTGCACATAGGAGGATTTTCACCGGCAACGACAATATACGTCTAATCCACAGCTGCATACAACACACAGACATCCACAAACCGTTACTTTTTCCAGTGATCCTGAAGCACATGCCATTCACCATTATAGTAAACAAGTAAGGAATCAACGCTTGTACTTTCAATACTCCTGGTATAAACTCTCCCTCATTTTACACTCTCGCTTCATCCCCGAGAAATTCCATAATCCAACCCAGCACCCACTTGGTCAAATAGAACTAAACCAAGTTTGATACCCATTAGTATTATAAAATACGTAACTGTGTTGAAAAGAAACACATACAGATATACTTGTGCACTTATAGTAGTTGCAAAGGTTATGTGTACAGGTTGCTGTTGGTCCACATTGCAAGATTGTGGACATTTGTACTTCGAGGCCCGGATCGATACATGATGCTCGGGTATTCGAAGGATCTGGACTGAAGACTTGCTTTGATGAACGTCGTGTGAAAGGTTTATTGTTGGGAGACAGTGGGTATCCATGTCTCCCATATCTCTTCACACCTCTCATTCACCCACAGACCGACGCAGAAGTAAGATACAATGCTGCCCACACACGCACTCGTAATGCTGTGGAGAGGACATTTGGTATCTGGAAGAGGCGATTCCGTTGTCTCACAAAAAAACTGGAACTTAAACTTGAAAATGTTCCTGCAGTCATATGTGCTACTGCTGTATTGCATAACATCAGCAGACACATTCATGAACCTTTACCTCACGACGAATATCCATGGGTGGAGGAAGCTAATGTTGTGCCACCCATGCATCACGCTGGCAACCGCATTGGCCACCACTTCAGGACTGCTTTCATTCAGAGGCATTTTTCATAATCGTTTAAACAGGGGCACACATTCGCCATTTCAATGGTAAAGATGCGAATCTGCATAGATGCAGTTTTACAGTAAAAGCAAAAAACACCTATAAATGCATGAAATAAGTACAGTGTTATCGGGATTCATATATGAAACGAAAACCAGCTTAGTCATGTTTGAAGTAGTTTATAGTGATACCCATTAGTGTTATACTCACAAGTAAATGAAGCCGAAAATGCCCAAAAAAGAGCACATTCGCAATTTTACTGTGGTCTAAAACACCGAAATGAAATAATTGTTAAGTGCACACTTGCGAATCTTCTTTTCGTACTACAGTTCGTGCAGTTCAATACTTTACTGGAACTAAATTCACTCGTACAATTATTACTTGGTAAAAAAGTAAGGGTTCAAGTCAAAAATAGTGTAACAGTAACATCGGCCAAGCTTACAACCCAACACTTTGTGTGATGCCTGTACACATCAAAAGGTAGCCTTATTAGTCTATGCTCATGACAATCTGATGTATTCTCAGGATTTGCAGACATTAGTACTATTCAACTGCAACACACAAACACTTATATCCTGTGTTAAAAAAAAAATAGGCAGTACAGTACAGAGCTGGATAAGATACACGGAAGGAATTACATGAAGCAATCTTCAAACCAGAAAGTTTTTAAGCAAATCAAGTGTGTAGCCCATGCACAATCCAAATAGAGTGTCTCGAGATCCCCGTTTGCTCTCCTCCAGTTCTCAGTCCACGGAGTGTGTTCCAAACAACTCTTGTCATCTCTCCTGACACTCAACAATGCTTTTAACGTAAAATTTTAAATTTCTTAGAATTTTTAAGATATTAAACTAATATGTCATAAAAACCAATAACAAATACCACAAATGCCAATTGGAAAAATACCATATCCGGAACTCTAGTTAAGGCATATTTGTTTTGTTACAAATATTACTACCTATTAAAAATGTCCATTATTTTATGCATAAAATAACTAACTGCCATTGCGATGCAAGTGAGACAAGCTAGGTTCTATGGTGAACACCTGCATTTAATTACAATTGCATGCATGTCAACATTGCAGAACAGGATTCTGTACAAGGTCATATAAGTTGTTAATGTATGTAAGTTTTAAATTCATGTATTTGTTACTAATTTCAGAACAATAAAAAATGGTGTTTAATTCCTTTATGCGTTATAGGGTTCAATTTTATAAATCAATATTATTTAATAAAACGTGTGAAGTTTTCAAACACTATGTTGCTCAATACTCAATCTTTTACAAGTGATCTGCTGGTAATGTAATGAGCTTTGGAATAACTGTGCTAATTTAATAACAAAAATAAGTAATGTATTTATTTCTCGAAGCCTAAAAAGGCAAAACAACAACACAATCATAATTTTCAATTTTAAACACTTCAAAAATAATTTAATGCTGTAATCAGCATACGCAACTATGGCAGTACACATTTAAATAAAACCTGCAGTTTGATAAGGACATTGTAAATTAAGTAAACATAATTATGGCTTTGGAAACCGAGTTTTCGTTATGTAAATTATAAGATATAACATTACCTTAACTGTGGTTTGAAAACCATCAAATACTTGTGTACTTATCTTACCGCCACAAAACAATAACATAATACATCGTAAGCACAAAACATGAGGAAATTGTATGTTTTATTGCACAAACATCTATCATATTTCAATTAGATTTTTTCTCATTCTATAATTAACGAATGACAATCATAAAGGGCATTACTACTAACTGCTTCACTTATAATTTTTGAGAAAACAAAACAAAAATGACATGTGCACTTTTACCAAAGCCATTGTCAATAACTTTGGTTAGAGCTTCAGTGGTAACTTGCAAAACTGTATGTTCGAAAATTTGCCATGGCAGAAGGTTCTTTACATCTTACTTTCATAAAAATGCAATTGCAGAATCGAGCTACTGTTATCGAGTTACACTTTCATAACTTTAATATGGTGTGCATTGATTAACTGCAATGCAAAATATGCAAAAAAAAAATCATTTCGTGGGGAAATGCAGATTCTCAACTTTATCATTGCAACGTCAATATTGTTTGTAATGGTTCTTTGTAAATGCGTTCATATTCTTGTTTTTTTCACTAAACAAATAATTCATGTTGATTAAGTTGGAAATTGTTTCTTTGCAATATTGTTTATGTTGATTATCTATTATTTAAATATGTAGCCACATTATAAATCGTAAGATTTCTAGTAGGTCATCCATAAACATACTTCAGGAAAAACAGTGATCATAAAAGTAGGCTTACAGCATAAAGGAATGTTTCAGCAACATCAATTTGTCCAAATTTATTTGGCAATACATTCTACTGTATAATATTAAGTATTGTGTACATATCAATGCGTGGAAATCTATAGAAAAAGTTTGCCGGTAATGTAGTTTTTATAATTTTGCATTTGGATAATTTCTTAGTTGGATAAATATTGTCTGATTTTTCTCAATATGTGTGATTCGCAAAACAAGGAACACACATTCATGTTGACAAGTTTATGTCTCAATAAAAAACATTTAAGAGTGTTTACTATAAAATAAAGTAAGTATTCTCATCTTTATCATTCTAGGTTTTCATATTACTTTTGAAATGAAGGAATGCAGTTACAGCACATTTTTTTAGCCATATGAAACAATTTAAATTCCCAAAAAATATTAAATTTGGAAAATATCCTGTTCAAATTAATGCTCCTTTTATAAGGGTGACCACACGTTCTTGAATAGCTTTAATTGCCTTCGATTTTGACATGTCCTCAAAAACCCTGTGAAAATGCTTTAATTTTCATTCTTGTCCTTGAATTTCTTTTTATTTGTTTGAAAGTTGATCGATTAACCATTTGATACACATCAAGATGTACTTTTACTCGAGCATAAAGACTGCTATATTTTTGTTGTATGTACCTGGAATGTTACCAACGTTAACTTATCTAGAGATACTTTGTATCCACAAATTGGGTATTATTTCAGTGTCTAGGGTTTCAAATACAATGTATTTGGTGTGGGTAACCTTGTTCCAACTGTCATGGTTCCATTTCCTGTACTTTTTACTTTGGGAAAAGGAGAGAGAGAGAGATAGTGAGGGTGAGAGTGTTTGTGTGTGTGTGTATTGGCAAAATGTAAGTTCTGCAATAACATTATTTTACTGGAAGCATGTGAAGATCTGAATTATTTTCTTGTATGGGAACCAATTTGCAGAAAAATGCAGTGGACACGACAACAACATTTTGAATTTTACTTCCTGCTTTTCTGCAACATCAGCACGCAAATTTAAAACATTTTGTACTTAAAGCAACATGTCTGACTGTACATTTGCGACGTTATCATTATTGAACAAGGAATATGTCGCAAATAAAAAAAATTTTTGTAATAGGAGAAGAAAATATACATAGCACGGAAGTAACTTGGTACCTAAACACACAGTTTTTTTTGTGTAATATTTTTGCCAAAAACACTGTATTAATGAAAGATTATTCATACATTTAAGGTACCGGTATTCGCAATAACTCATATTGACCATGCCCATAAAGGAAGTACAGTTATTCTTTTCTTGAAAATTAGTTGTGTCATTGAAATCCTGAAAATGTTATTGAATTAAAATTGTATATTTATGTGGCCACCATGTTTTATCTGCTATAAGTTGTGCACATGCAGTACTATAATTATTAGCAGATAAGTGTAACACATATGAATGAGTGAAAAATGCACCAATTGTAAACCTTATTGTTAAATTTGTTACTAAATATACTATTTACATGTGAAAATATTACGTTACTTATAGAAGTTTATAACTTTCAAAAAATCTTTAATTCATTGTTAAGAATACTTTGTTATCACAATTGCAAGAACTTGAACTTTGGATAGACTGTGGCTCGATAACTATACAGTTAATGACCTTTATGTTGAATATTGTACATTTTATAACACAATGAACTCAAGTTAAACTGTCGGTAACGAAAAATGAAACACGTTAAATCAAACAAATAGTAATTAGTTTAATTTGTAACATTCAGACAAACACAAAACCAACATACCATTTAAATAAACAGTAACAATTACAGTCTTTAATTATTATTTAGCAAAAGTTCCTTCTATTTCAACTGTTTTTCAATTTCTGATATTCGTAATAAGTTTCTTTTTCGCGCCAGCCTTACAGCATACAGTTCAGCATCCTGTGCCACCCTTGCAGTATGTGACTCGCGGAGCATGTTGATCTCCTCATTAATTTTTTCCACTCTTTTCTTCACCTCTGCCTCAACCTTTCTTGTGGACTTCACAGAAAATGAATACCTGCGATGTGCAGCCTTTCTGTTTGTAACTGTAAACAAACAACGGTATGAATGGAATGTGTTTAGGAAGGCAGACATCATTAACAAATAGATTTAAAATTATTTGTCGCAACAAATGAAACATTTAAGAGGGTATGGTAAAAAAAATTACACAAATAATCCAAATTCAATGTAGAAAAAAACACCAACAGAGCTATCAAAGTAAATTCTCGCTGAGGTTTTTTCCATATTGCTAGTGTGGTGTGTGTGCATGTGTGTGTGCATATATATATATATATATATATATATATATATATATATATATATATATATATATATATATATATATATATGCGTGAAACAGTTATTGGAGCTGAATTAAAGGTGAAGAAAAATATATAGGAATACACTGCTACAACCTACAGAGGGCGTAATACATAATTCAGTACAACGTTCATTAATATATAATTGTAAGTCTCTGGAAGACAATTAGCTAAAATTTAACAATAGCAATTTTTGACAATGTTCTAAACAAAATTGTTTCCATCGTTACAAACTTCTGAGTTACAAGTTTTGCCGCCGAAACCTAGAGAATTTAATTGCTGCGTGCTCAAGGTATCGTGTGAAATTAATTAGCATATCTGGGAAAATATATACTTCTACAGTTTGCAAAAATCATTATGTAGGATTGACATTAAGTATTAGATCCATATTGGTTTTGAAAAATGCGTACAAATCAATTCACGTGTTCAGTGTTTATTAATACACCGCCCATCCACTCTTAAAATCATTACTCACTTATAAAAAAATTTATATATACCTTTGTTACATTTCTGTTACAAGTAATGTTACTTTTGTTTTGACAAAAAAAATTGTTGTATGACATTACCTATTAATTTACATTCATGGCTCTTTAATCCATTAGACATTACAATTACCTTCAATTATTAGTTATATGTATATTATTAGTACCAGTCAAATATTAATTTTATATTTCAATCTGTAATTATATTTCATAACAAATTTACCATTGCTATTGGGCTCAGCATTACTACAATGCCAACATTCCAGACCTCTCCTAAACCTCAAACTGCTTTTCGCATTCTCCAATTTCTTCAGACCAACCCACTATCATTGTTCTCATCAGCATACTATCTGCCCCTACACAACCTACATAAGTTAATTTTCTGTTAACAAGTTCCTCTGCATACCATCCCCCTTTCCTCATTAACTATCTTGTACATCCTAACCAATCTTTATATTATATTCTTGTCCTCCAAATGGTTTTCAATCTCATTTCTTCCACCATTGTAGAAAGTAAACTTCCTATCATCCTCCTAACCTTCCTATAGTTTCCATTCACTCTTCGGTCATTCCGCTGTCCTCCTCAGAATCTGCTGTAGTTATTGCACCTCCACTGCTACGCATGTACCCCACTAACTACTGGTACTAATAGGTAATATATCAGTGTAATTGTTACTCAAACAATTAAATTTGATATTGTTGTTATTTGTAAATACAAATTTACAATTGTCATTGTCAGTGCAATGTTCAAGTTTGAACTGTAGGAACTAATAAAGAAGAAACTTGGCATTACCAGCTGTAAAAATTTATTTTACGTAGCAGTTATCAGTAAGAAATTTGTCATTTGTCATAAGCTGCAAGTGTTCACGGAACAACTGATGTAACGCGTACATGTTAATGTTAAACATAGTTAACGCAAAAAATTAACTTTGCATTGTCTACAATTGTAAACTGATGTTATTCCAATAAATGCATTACCAATTGGGCCAATACCCTGGAAATGTAATACTAGGTTATTAAAAACGTAGTAAATAAGCTAACTTCACGCAATCGTCAACTTTTTAGTAATTTTGACTAGCCTACTAATACAACCAATTGTAGGATGGGGTCAGAAGATCGCGTCGTATAAATACCACAGAGAGATTAGCGCTGTCGTAAAATCTTACAGTTACAAGTTATAACCAAGACATTCCCTAGCGTTAGTATTACATATGAACAAATATTATTTGAACACAAAGTTTCTTGATAGCTGCTGTGCAATCTGAAAAAATATCACTTTGTTTGTATCGCAATTGAAAAAAAAACATAAACAGTTAACAAGAAAAAAATTACACGTCTGATTCTTGCGGCGAATTTTAAGGAAAGGTAATCCGCCCAAATAAATAAAAAATATGTAAAAGCTGTATAATTTCATTACTTTATAAAAAGAAACGTGTTTCAATTCAATATTTTTATCCTTCATCGTGTCAAATTATATACGCTGTGGGCTACGAAATTAAGACATTGTGGCCTTACAAACACACAAAATAGTAATAAGCTAATGTAAAACATGCGTAAATGAAGTACACAGGCGTACGATTCTCGTACACAACCTAACATAATCTAATGTAACCTAACCTAACAACAGGTAACCTCTAAATTCATTTCCATATAAATTTTTATTACCTTCCGTTGGGTTACGTTATGCTACGTTACATTACGTAAACTTACAATACCTACCATGCGATATATATATTCACATTTTACAAATAAGTACTTACTGAGTGTTGTAGTGTTCTCAGTTGCCATAATATTTTGAGGATTGATTGGCAACTCACAAATTGGTGGTGAGATTGGGGAATCTGGATCATCAATATCATCAGTGGCTGGAAATAACATTACCGCAGTAGTATCAACAGTTTCAACAGATGTGTCCATTACAAGTTGCTGCCCTGCTGAACTGGCGGTACTTCTAGCATTTTCAAGGTGGAGTGCGTTACTGTCCCAGGGACTAACTACTTCTAAATCGAAGTACGGTTGCACAGATGAAACCAATGTAACTACTTCCTGTATCTCAGGTTTCGAAACAAAGGCACTGCTGCCACCAGTTTTCATAGCATGTTGTCTCTCAGCTTGCACATGCTTCTTTGCAATTGTCTTTGTTTTCTCCCAACACCTTTAAACATAGATTTTTAGTTATTATAACATAACTGTGAAAGAGCCAACATATCCAACAACATAGTACAATTATTCTCATACATGAAAATGCCATGAAATTATAACACCTACCATAATTTTATGAAATAATCCTTGTAAATATTTACAATCTTTTTCTGACATTAGTGAGCAAACAATCAGAAAACTGTATGAAAAAAAACAGTTTAATAATTTCAGTTTTAATGTAACATACATGTACTTCTTAACATTCAAACTCAATGAGAGCCTAACCATACTAGAATCAAGTGAAGCAATACAATTGTCACACTAATAACCGACTCTGGATAAAATTTACAGTTTGGCTACAGGCCATGAAGAAACTGCTAAAGATTTTCTTTATGTTCAGTCCGTAACGGCTAGTGTACTATATCGACAAGGTACCTCGGAGAGTTTTTCATTACTGTTAGGTTAAATTACTGATTACAACTTTCCGAAAAATATATTTATTTTTAAAAGTATATACATATTACATACCTTTTCAACTGTGCTTCATCTCTTTTTGTGAAGTCATGAGCATTAAATTCCAGCGTAATTTACCCCATGCAAGTTTCTTTTGTTGGTTGGTGACTGCGTCCGTTTTCTTGTTTTCAATTACATGTTTGTGTTTTTTATGAGTTCAAACAAAACCATTTTTTCAGCTTGCATGAATGCAATCAGTTTCTTTTGAGAAGCGCACAACATTACGAAGGCATCCAGTCACAAAATATAGAAAAGTAACGGACTACAATTTCAAAAGAACATAAATAAAAACATGGGCGCGTTCCTACACATGGTTTGGAAACGTTCAACTACTTCCTCAGATTGGCTTGTTGCCATATTTTCAAATTAAAACTATGCCTTGTTGCAATATTTACCCCCAACGCGAAAGTGGAAGTGCTTTCAAATGGCAAGCTCCCGTAAGTCGTTTATAGGATGCGAGTCGTTGGCAAGCTGCCAGATGAATGTCTGCTAGCGGCTCTTTCGAAAGACGTTTATAGATACGGACCTAAATGTTCGCTGCTAAAAATGAGGCTGTGTTGCCAAATTTTATGAAGGATAACCATCCAACTCCCATTCAGCCGGCGATCTCCTGGCGATCCATCGGCAGACAACTATAGTGTAGGAAGGGTAGAAGACCGCCAGCGAACTGCTGCGCGAATAAAGGCCAGGGGCTTGCCAGCAAGCCTTCGGAAGACGTTTATAATTACAGGCCTTAATCTAAATGTAGGAAAAACACATATTATGAATTTTTTGACAAATAATAGTAAACAAATGGACGTACATATTGCTAGCAATGAAGAAAAAATCAATGAAACAGCTAAGGGCCGTAGTTATAAACGTCCTCCGAAAGCTTGCTGGCAAGTCCCTGGCCTTTATTCGCGCAGCAGTTCGCTGGCTGTCTTCCACCCTTCCTACACTATAGTTGTCTGCCGATGGATCGCCAGGAGATCGCCGGCTGAAAGGGAGTTGGATGGTTCTCCTTCATAAAATTTGGCAACACAGCCTCATTTTTAGCAGCGAACATAGACTCAAGTGCTCGAAGACCACTGTTATGAATACATCTAACTTTAAAAATAAAATCGTTTCGATTTTGTTTTCCTTGTCTGTGAACAATTTTGTTGTCTTGTAGGGGGATACACGTGAGATATTCGAAGTGATTGAAGGAAGCCGCGGAAAAGTTTGTCTATGGAAAGTAAAAATTCGACAGTGCGATACACTCCTAATAAAAAAGCAATTTTTTGACCTGATAAAAAATACAAAAAGATAACTACAAATTAGAAAACTGACTCTGTGTCCAACTACAGCAAAAGGAAATGTGGAAGAAAATCACTGCAGAATGTAATGCTTGCGATGTATCGCGCAGAGATGAACCGCAGTTGAAAAGGGATCTTCCATGTCCCTAATATATATTTTGGGTAGTCGCGCATGTCTTTGGTCATCTGTTTATTCATAATAGTTGACAACTTCACCCATGTGCCGCATGAATTCGTTAAAATTCCTCACCATTTTTCATAACTGGTCTCTACAGAACAACTGGTGATTCGCCAAATGAGGTCTGGTCGTCATTCACCTGCAATCTCCCAAAATGTGGAAACTTGTTGCCGAATGGCTGTTCGCCGGCTATCCACCGCTCTCTGAAAGAGGTCTAGTGAAATCTCAGTATAAAGTACTTCAGTATTAAGTACTTTTCATTATAAAGTACATAATTCAAAACACCTAGAAAGAGTTATTAATTTAGTAACTGTTCAGTTTAAAGTATTTTCAATATTAAGTATACAATTTTTAGTTCCCTTCAAGTACTTTGTAATGAGATTTCACTGTATAATGTTCGAAACTCCGGCGAACAACCATTCGCCACCAAGTTTCCACTTTTTGGGAGATTGCAGGTGAATGACGGCCAGACCTCATTCGGTGAATCACCAGTTGTTCTGTAGAGACCAGTTATGAAAAATGGCGATGAATTTTAACGAATTCGCGTGGCACATGGATGAGGTTGTCAACTATTATCAATAAATAGATGACCAAAGACATGCGCGACTACCCAAAATATATATTAGGGACATGGAAGATCCCTTTTAACTGCGGTTCATCTCTGCGCGATACATCGCAAGCATTACATTCTGCAGTGATTTTCTTCCACATTTCCTTTTGTTGTAGTTGGACACTGAGTCAGTTTTCTTATTTGTAATTATGTTTTTGTATTTTTTTTATCAGGTCAAAAAAATTGCCTTTTCGTTAGGAGTGTATCGCACTGTCGAATTTTTCCCTTCCATAGACAAACTTTTCCACGGCTCCCTTCAATCACTTCGAATATCTCACGTGTGTCCCACTACAAAGACAACTAAATTGTTTAGAGACAATGAAAACAAGATCAAAACTATTTTATTTTTAAAGTTAGGTGTGTTCATTACAGTGGTCTTTGAGCACTTGAGTGTATGTTCGCTGCTAAAAATGAGGCTGTGTTGCCAAATTTTATGAAGGAGAACCATCCAACTCCCTTTCAGCCGGCGGTCTCCTGGCGATCCATCGGCAGACAACTATAGTGTAGGAAGGGTGGAAGACTGCCAGCGATCTGCTTGCGAATAATGGCCAGGGGCTTGCCAGCAAGCCTTCGGAGGACGTTTATAACTACAGCCCTTATTCATAGTCGTTTTTAACCCGGACTAGTGCGGGATTATCGTCGGACTATTTTTTGTCTTATTCATAGACGCAGACTAACACTAGTCGGAGGATCATCGTGCGTTAGTCCGGTCTAACTTTTAGGCCTGTGATTATAAACGTCTTTCGAAGTACACCCTATCTCCCTCCACTCTAACCTGGTGTTTGCACAGTATAGACCTCTTTCAGAGAGCGGCGGATAGCCGGCGAACAACCATTTGCCACCAAGTTTCCACTTTTTGGGAAATTGCAGATGAATGACAGCTAGACCTCATTCGGCGAATCACCAGCTGTTCTGTAGAGACCAGTTATGAAAAATGGCGAGGAATTTTAACGAATTCGTGCGGCACATGGATGAGGTTGTCAACTATTATGAATAAATAGATGACCAAAGACATGCGCGACTACCAAAAATATATATTAGGGACATGGAAGATCCCTTTTCAACTGCGGTTCATCTCTGCGCGATACATCGCCAGCATTATATTCTGAAGTGAATTTCTTCCACATTTCCTTTTGTTGTAGTTGGACACGGAGTCAGTTTTCTTATTTGTAGTTATGTTTTTGTAATCTTTATCAGGTCAAAAAAATTGCTTTTTCTTTAGGAGTGTATCGCACTGTCGAATTTTTACTTTCCATTGTCATACTTTTCGGCGGCTTCCTTCAATCACTTCGAATATCTCACGTGTGTCCCACTACAGAGACAACAAAATTGTTTACAGACAAGGAAAACAAAATCGAAACATTTTTATTTTTAAAGTTAGGTGTGTTCATAACAGTGGTCTTTGAGCACTTGAGTCTATGTTCGCTGCTAAAAATGAGGCTGTGTTGCCAAATTTTATGATGGAGAACCATCCAACTCCCTTTCAGCCGGCGATCTCCTGGCGATCCATCGGCAGACAACTATAGTGCAGGAAGGGTGGAAGACCGCCAGCGAACTGCTGCGCGAATAAAGGCCAGGGGCTTGCCAGCAAGCCATCGGAGGACGTTTATAACTACGGCCCTTAGTGAATAGACCCCCCGGGTCAACCCAGGTCAAAAAGAGTTGAAACTCTCGGAGGAGCAAGGAACACGCCTATTGCGTTGATTTGATGGCGGAACTAGCAGACGTATTTAGACATTTTAATAAACAAGAATCATAAGACGATGAAGTTCCTACAACTGCACCAAATAATGCACTATAAATGATAAAGTGCCTTCTAATGAAATTATGAGAAGCTAGAAAAATACACTGTACGAAACTTAATTGGTCTTAGGAATAATAATAATTCGTATGTGATGTGTGCCGCGGACGCCCGTTTGTCCGCTGGGCTACAGTGGCTCAGACGGCCGTAGACACGTGACCGCCTCTTTCACCACGGACGCTCCATCAACCAGGCTTCACGTCTCTGGGGACGTGAATGCCCTGCCCCGTGCCTATGGAGCTTCACCACCAGCCTCAAGGTAGCAATTTCCAGCTACGATTTTGAATGCCTGGCCAGCAATCATCTTCGTAGTAAGTGTTAATTTAATGGGAATTGCAGGGCAAGTTGTGGTAATGTTTGTGACGTGCGGGCTTAACTCGCCGCTACATAAACACGTGACAAAGTGGTGAACACGAAAACTGATCCATGCTAAATTCAGGCAAACTGATATCATTGGTAGACTCTACAGATTTTCTAGAGACCTACAGGCACCATGAGAATAAACGTTATTCTTTTTAATTTTTCTATGAGTGAGTGATGTTTTTGATTAGGGCAGTAGGACGCTATGCCAAAAGCCCACCAAAAATTGTCATCGTATTATTTTGTTACGTCTTACAAAATAATACTTAAGTAGACTTTCAGTCACATTTACAATGTCTACAATTTAATTACTTTTTCAAATATTGCTTTTATATTATTCGTTATTTCTCTCCTGTGTATTGTTGCGTTTTTAAGTGTAATTCTGAACACGCCCTATACAGACTGGCAGTTATTAACTAAGAGCAGATGAGTATTAATAATTGTTTTTGTAATTTTGGATGATATTCTGTAATGAATTTTACTTTAGTTTAGCTTGTAAGAGCTTAACCACCAAGTCTGGCGGGAACGCGGGCTACCGTGTCCTCCCTCCAGATTCCATGTTAGTAGTCTTCGCCTGATCACCGGAGCATTAAGTCGCGCGTGGAGCACGTTCCAGACTCCCTGAGGCCCAATCTATTGGGATCAAGTCATTTTAGTTTTCAATAGTTTATCAGTAATGTACCGGAACCTTTTTTTTTTTTTTTTTTGCATGGCCTCAGGGATTGACACGCGGTCGGGGAGAGCTTTTTCAGCACCCGTTTAAGGATTTCACGTAATTTTCCATTGTTGGCCTCGCGCCACTTTAACCGCTTACGCCAGTGCTGCGGGCGAGAACAGTAGCGTGGTACATGGTGGTCAGCTCTAGGACGAGTGACCACAATAAACCGTTCCTTAAGAGTCATCTGTATCTCCAACTTTCATTTCAGTAGTGGTAGTGGATGTCTCTCAACAGCATACGCCGAGGACGCTGCAGCAGCTTCGAGGGACGACGCTACTCTCTACACACGCCGTTGGAGTCAGGACAGGAAGGCCCATGGTCGCCGACCCACTCCCCCACACCAACAAGTAAAAGCTGGGCAACTTTATACTGTGACATCCCACCTGACACGACCCAGAGGCGTCATATGTATGTATTTATTATTCCGTTGAACTACATTAAGTAGGCTACATAACAATACAGTAGCATAGGAATTCGTGAAGATTACCACGATTAAAACCCTATGTACAAGAAATATATACAAACCATCATTGAATATACAGTATAAGTACACCAGGTGATATACCAGTCCAACATCAACTTAACGATTTTTAATAACTTGAATTACTAACCACAAAGAAGAAATATTCGTGAAAAGAGCTCATCATTTACGGGAATTAAACACATTCTGCAAATATTAACCAATTTTTGCGAACTGTTTTTAGAGGTTAACAACCGCATGTACAACACAACATAAAACTTTTATTGGTTAGAATAAACCTTATTCAGCTGCCGCAACTTTACTGTCGTCATCCATGTCTAAAATAATTCTTATTTTCTTTATTTTCAAACACGACAGCGAAAGTAAACTGCGCAGTCAACAGCAGTATCCTCGCCATAACATCTAGCAGACGATTTGCTCCTACTTGCCCTCGCAACTCTTCCTCGCGAGGAGGAGCTAAAAGGGCAAGCTCTTTTTGACCTGGGAGCACCTTGACCAGGCGAGTAAAACCCCCTTGTGCCATCTTGTTTCCGGTGAGTAAAACGCCTAGTAGTGCCCCACAGCTGCAAGAGCACAAAGATTCACCAGGTCAAGGCAGAGTAAAACAAACGTATTATATTCTATCACGGTCTATGGAGGTAGAGGTCTTGACACTGAGGAAGAAAATGTGACTCCCTTCTTGTCGCCGAGCGCTAGTAGTAATTTGGTGGAAGATTTGACTTGTTTTTGTATTTTGCTTAGCTTAAAATGTATAGTTGTTACCGGGATTGCGAGTATTATACTGAAGAAAAAAAATAGAACGTAAATTTGTATTGGAACACATTTTTTTTTCAACAGTGAAATTTAGTTTTTAAACATTTTAGATGTAGATGCACATTGCAACGATTCTAAAATTTTGTAGGGCACGAAATGAAAGTTTTTGTGCGAATGTGTTCACTAAAATAATAATACATATATATTTTTTCAGACTACTTTTATAAACAGTTCCACACATGCCAATGCATTTATGGACATGGAACATGTATTTACTATATCAGCTTACCTTATTAACCAAGGTCAGTCGAGTGCCAGGTCGTCTCATAGTTGCAATTTTATGTTCGGGTGGTTCGGGTGTTTCTGGAAAATGACGTAGGCACAAGACTTTCCATTGTAAACAACTGTGCAAATGTCTACGAGTATTGTTGCTTTGTTTTAAATTTTTTTCTGATAAAAAGCCTGGAACTCGATGTAGGTACTGTTGCTTCGTGTACAAATAGTTTACAGAAGACTAAAACAGGTACAGACACATCACATATTCGGTACCATACCTTTCCAGTGGACGAAGAATTAAGGAAGATTTGGATTCAGCGTTGTAGGCAGGATGGGAAATGGAATTCTTCAACATGCAGTAGGTATTTGTTCTGTACATTTTACAGAGCAGGATTATGAAAGAGAACTTCAAAACGAACTGTTGGGATTACCTCAAAGAAAGGTAAGTCCCATTTATTGTACAGTGACATGATATTATTATAAAATGTGACATTAAAAAAATAGCTTTATTATCAGTAGACACGTCGTCTTACGAAGTTGAGATTTACGCTATAATATTTATAAATGAATAGCACATCACTGTGTAGGCATACACCATGTGTAGTGAATGTAGGCTTAGGTATGTTAATAATATCATTAGCTAACAAATTTTTGAAGAATAATTTTGACGGGCCAATGTTGGGGAGGGGGTGGGAAGCAGACAGCCAGCAAAAAATTTTGAAAATACTAAAAGAAAGTTTGATGATGTGATTCACCTCATACAAATTTTATATACATATACATATACATATATATATATATATATATATATATATATAGAGAGAGAGAGAGAGAGAGAGAGAGAGAGAGAGAGAGAGAGAGAGAGAGAGAGAGTTATTTCTGTAATTATCGTACTTTTAGTATTTGTAATGACAACTTTCAGCATAACTGTTTTAGGCTACTGGAAGCTGAATAGTTAATAGGGAAACAAAAATTCTCTCAACTTTTCATTAATTAAAAAAATCACAGTACTAACATTTTATTTATTTTATTTTTATGTGAATGATATTTCTATTAGCAAAATTGGGTTGGTGGCATAGGGGAAGGCCGTTTTAGTGGGGAACCGGAGTCTCATATTTGGCAACGCCGCAAAGGGGGCCTAGCCTGTTAGCGCGCACAGTCAGTTGTCTCACTCAGGACCGATTGCATCCTCTTCTCCAGGTTCCATCAAAATCTCTGGCTCATTTACAGTTGGTTTTTCTTAGTTTAAACATTCTCTTAGTTTGCAGAGGAACCTTTATCCGCCATCACCATTATCACCTTGTATGTCCTGGCAACGTTTATTGTTCTTATGACTAGGTTAATTATTTCTGGTTATTTTATATAGCCTTCAAAGAAATATTTGAGGAATTTTCAAAGAACAACTTTGCAGAGTAGGGTAGGTTTGCTTAGGACATTGCACCAATGGAACAATTAAGTGAATACTTGCCACAGGGCTGAGACCTGATTGCAAGAAGAAAATTAATTGTAAAAAAAATGATATTATATGATCTTGGTTTGTGCCGCTCATTGGTGCAAGAAAATCCACTTTATTCTCCGGCATGTAGCTCTTTGAAAAAGCCTCTATACGTGTGATGAGGGCATTTTTGGCCATATGACAATAAGAAGTTACGCTATATTTTGCAATTTAAAGTTAATGAGCTATAAGTTATAAACTGAAAAACACATTTTAAGTAAAATGGAATACATGTATTTTTATTTCATTTTCTTTTACAAGCACATATTATTTGGTTTGTTGTCTGCGAATCCAGTCATTATTCAAAAATATTTATATTTATTGCCACTTAATCCTACAACTTTTCTTTCAAATATATATGATCTAAACGGTATATTAAGGTAATTGGAAAGTGAAAAAATTTATAGTTGTATTTTTTTATGCAATCACGTTTGTCGTTTCTAGTGACTGCAATACTGCCTTAATGAAATTATTTTAGCTTGCATTTTACTTCCGTAATGACTTGTCAATGTTAAAATTTGCACATTGTTGTGCAACACTACTCACGAAAATCAATTTGCTTACTGAAATGAATCGCAGGCTATTTGATTACATTAAGAGAATCACAATGCTACATAATTTTACATTTACAAAAAATTCCATAAAATCAAGGAGTTGTACTTGATTTTTAGAATACTTTTTAATTACAAAAATATATTCTTTTCAGTTTTTATTAGTGTAAGCGAATAGTCTGTAACATAAAAAACCAGAGTTAATGAATTAATTTCAGTACGAAGATTGGTTTTTGTTTGGAAAGGGGGGAGGGGTGGGGTGGGAGCTGCACCACAATAAGGAAATTTTGACTTTGACATGCCACTATGGGAATAATATGTAAGCTAAAATCTTTTCATAAGACAATATTTCAGTCACTAGTAACGACTGAATAACTAACACAATTGCATGCAAAAAAAAGTGTATATGTCAAGGCTATGTTTAATTTTTCGTATTGTCTGATTAGAGTTTTTACATGTTACAGGTACTGAAGAAAACTGCAGTACCTTCGTTGCATCTACCAGTACATCCTGATCATGTACATAAAACTACAGCTGCAGAGAATCGCACTACTTCAGCTGCAAAAAGAGAAAGGAGGCGGGTGTTGGACTGCATATTCAACAACTGTGAGCCAGGTAAGGAATCCAAAACTGAGACTGAAATACTACCAAGTCATATAACTGGAGTGTCGCACTGTCAGGACAGTTAATGTAAAATTAATAATTATTGTGCACAAGATTCAAAATTACTACAGCAACTTGATTTAGAAAAATTAAATGTTAAAGTTCTGCACCAGAAGTGTTCACACCTTCAAACAAAATTAAAAGCAGCCAGAAAACAAATCAAAATGTTAAATTCAGATTTGCAGACTTTCAGACGCTCCAGAAATAAACAGTTGGTGAAATAACAAGCATTAAATTACTTGAAAAGTGTTTTCACTTCAGCTCAGTGCACAGCGCTGCTTTCAGGAAAGAAACGTCTTCACTGGCATCCTGAAACCATCCAACGTGCACTGACGTTACGATTTTTAAGCAAAAAGGCATATACATACTTGAAGAAGCGTTTAGGCTATCCATTGCCTTCTGTCTCTACATTACACAGATGGGCATCTTCAATTCCAGTAGAACAGGGTTTCGTAGAATGTATCTTCGGTGTGATGGAAAGTGCAGCACAAAATTTAACACCTTTAGAGAAGGTAACGGTCATTCAATTTGAGAGATAAAGGTGAAAACTTGTTATGAGTATGACAAGAAGAATGATGCTGTAGTAGGGCCATATAAGCAAATGCAAGTCATTCAAGCGCAAGGACTGTTCTCAAGCTGGAAGCAACCTGTGTTTGTTGATTTTGACACACACGTTACAAAGAGTCTGCTTTTAACTATCATAAAAAAGCTTCATTACATTGAGTATGTTGTTGTTGTTGCATGTGTGAGTGACATGTGTAGCATAAATAGAAAATTGTGGAACTCATTGTGTCCTGATGTTCAAAGTCAGTCCTAATTTCCCCACCCGTTGGAGATTGGGACAGATATTTACCTGTTTCCAGATGGTCCACATTTACTCAAACTTTTGAGGAATTGGTTGTTGGATACTGGTTTCATACTACCTAATGCCACTATAGTAAGAAGGGAAATATTTGAAGACCTAATTGCCCTAAATTGTGATGAATTCAAAGCCTGCCATAAATTATCTTCTTTTCATGTCATGTGCGAAGGAAGTCAGCGGCAAAACTTCCGCTCTGCAGCTCAACTTCTGTCGCACACAACTGCATGTGCTATCAAGCGTTATAAACCTGGGAAATTAAATGCACAAGAAGCTGAGAAAGTTGCAGAATTTGTTGAGCTTGTCAATAATTGGTTTGATATAATGAATAGTTACCAACCATCAAACCAAGTAGAACAGAAATGGGCCTATGGCAGTTTTGAAGAAGAACAGAATAAGGTGTTAGATGAAGCCAAAAATGTTTTAGGCTCTATGAAGTGTACAGGGAAGAAGAGTGTGCAGGTATTCCAAAAAGGTTTTGTAATGTCGGTGAATGCCGTGAAAGATTTGTTAGTTGACCTTAAGTGTAGGTATGGTATACGCTACATATTGACACACAGGCTCAACCAAGACTCGCTTGAGAATTTATTTTCTCAAATAAGATGTAAGGGTGGGATGTATGACCACCCAACTCCACTGAGCGCCCTTCAGAGAATAAAGGCGATAATGCTAGGTAAAAATCCTGGCATTCTGCAAGTCGAGAACAACAGTGGGATAGATGCTTGCATTCAAGAAGATGAGTTCCTTGTTGCTAGTGTTCTGCATAAGGCAGATTTGCAAGTTGAATGTCAAAATGGCCCTGTTATAGAAGAGGAGGAACATCTAGTTGGCATAGAATGTCCGACAAATGCACTTCATGATGCTGAATGCAGTGCTTCTAGTAACAAAGAAAATTCCAGTATTAGTGTGGAAAGTCCAGAGGAGACTGTTCTGGAGAAGCATTTTATAGATGGGAATTCGAAGCCATACTTTCTAAACAGTGGAAGTGAGACTGGCAAGGATGGAATGTGTTATGTTGCAGGTTGGCTTGCAAAAAAACACAAACATCTCTCAAACCTTGGCAACCCTACTCGAGAACACTTCCACGAACATTCTTACAACACGCCTTCTTGGGTTGAACAACTTTCATATGGTGGTCTTATTCAACCAAGTGAAGAATGGCTAAAAATAGAAAATGAAATTAATCTTGATTTTGAATATTTTCATCTAACTGAATGTTTAAGGAAAGGCAAGAACTGCACAAGAGATCTCATAGAGAAATTAGTAATTAAGTATTGCACTGTTGAGAGGGAATGTATTGCCTCATTTGTGAAAATTAGAACTTTCATTAGGTTAAATCATCTTAATCAGCAATTCAACAAGAAGCGTGCAAATAGCAGCAAGAACAAAATTTAAAAAAAATGAAAGAAATTGTGTCTTAACTTAAGTTTGTGTGTGCTTTCTTAATGATCTGTCATAACTGTTTTTTTTTTCATCTTGTCACATGATCTAATTTTGCTCATTTGGTTTACCAGTTTAGTATATGTGTAAACAAACTGTGCAAGTTTGTGTGTTCGTGTACATTGCATAGACATGTTAAGAATTGAAACTTGCTTATAAAAACTTCTGAAGTATTTCACAGCAGCACCAGTTAAAAACTGCGGACTAGAGATGTATCCACTTTATTATTTATTATGTTTTTGAATACATTTTTTGTGTGATTTGAGTTGTTTGTGTAAGTAAGTGTTTTTTCTCAATCATTTAATGTTTCTTTTAATATTTTGCAATTCCTTAATTTTTTAATAATTCTGCTTAGACATTTGCTGCCAATGACGATGGAGCAGAACTGCAGATGTGTACGTAAGACATTAATTTAAACAGGGGTAACAATCTTAAAATGACAAAATCATTGTGGCTAATGAAATGTTTGTTTTCAATGTTATGTGGTTTATAATATTTTAAATGATAGTATCTTGTCATTAGTTCAGCAGTTGAAATTGACTGTCATGAAATTTGGATTGCAATTGTTTTGATTTTTTTTTTTAATTTTTCTTTGTATATGACATTATTCCATTGTAATTGTAGGGCATAATTTTGGATAACTGAACAACGCAAAGCCATGATATACAAACAGTTGAATGTCTTCAAGTTGGCCTATATGATGTGTTTATGTATTTTAGCTTACCGCTGTTTGTTTCCTAAATAAGTCACAGCTGGTAAATTGTAACAGCAGAATATTAGTGTGAACACATTTTGACTTATATTTTCTTTAAATTCTGTATGCTTTGGATGTAATATGAGTACTTGTAACATATGTGATTAACACTAAAATATCTTTCCTGCTCCACATTGAGTTATTAGGACACCATATCACATCATTTTACTTAATTTTTCATTGTGTACTAGCTTGTTCAACTGAATTTCCCTTATGATGTTGATGAAATGTATAATATTTACCTGTTGTGGGTATTGATAATGTTGTGTTAATGGTTCATTTGTAGGAGGATTGATTATAGCTTAACTTTTAATTTAAATTCTCCTTTGCTATGTCATGTAGCCCACCATTATTGAGTGAGTGTCTTGTGTAGGGTGTGGCTAATTGTAGCTATTTAATTTTCAGCTTTGCCTTCATCATATCCAACTAAATAAAAAAATATGAATTATTATTAAATTCTGTTAATGTGTTATAATGCCAGGGATATTTTAATTTAAGCATATTGTTGCAATTTTATATGTATAATTGTTTTTTTTAATTCTTGTATTGTACACTGCAATGTTTATGGTTGGTGTAATGTAAATAGCAATCAAAAGTTATTTTATCTAAGGACATTAGGCTTGCTGGAATGGCTGTTGAAGGGAGTTAGTTGTGAACTGAAAGAAAAGATTTATTGCACAATGGTTCGACCATTGTTGGAATATGCTGCTGTGGAGTGGGATCCATATGTGGAGGTGCAAGAGCTGGAGAAGGTACAGATAATGGCTGCGAGGTGGGTAATGAATAAATGGAAAAGGCAGGGACAGGATAGGGAGGAGGAAAGGAACTTTAGGCTCACAGTGATGATGAAGAAAATGGGTTGTAAACCATTGAGTGATAGGAGAGGATGTACAGGATGGTGAATGGAGAAGGTGGGTGGGGAATTTAACTAAGGGATTGTTTAAGGGGAGGGGAGCCAACAGTGAAAATATTCAGAGGGTTTGGAGGAGAACGGAGAGGGGTAGACAATGCTTGTGAGAACCGTAAGGGAGTGGAATGACCTGTGGGAGGAGTTAGTGACTGTGAAGGGGGCTGGAAGGTTTTGAAAGGGTCTTGAGGGTTCATAGTGTAGGGATGTCGTAGAATTCACTCGTCACCAGGCGGTAGTCCAATTGCGAGGGCAATAAATAATAATAATTATTATTATTATTTAATTTGATAAGTATTTTTTGTTAAATAATGTCTTCTCTTATTTTCTTCATTATGGAGTTCACATATCTGTGTGCATATAATTACTTACCGATAAAAATTGTAGAGTAGCATCTTGTTGGCCTCGCATTTAGGAGGATTCGGGTTCAATTCCCCTTCAGCCTTTATGATTTTAGTTTTCCATGGTTTCCAAGAATCACTCCAGGCTGATGGCTCTGATGGTTTTAATTAAAGCCATGGTCAATTCCTCTCCCTGTTCTTATCATTGACAAGTTGTCTCTCAATGACTATTATGATCTTGCTGTTGATGAGACGTAGTCCACTAACTTAGCATAAATTTATTTATTCTGATATGTGTTGTAGAACAGTATTATGAATTGTCTTTTATTTTGGTATGCCAGGTGGATGGATTTTTAAAATTTGTTCAGAAACTGAATTTTCTATTGTGACGTGTAATGTCATGTAAAAAAATTAGCCATGATGGTTGCAGAGGATTTTATAATTTGTATTACATGTGTCAGGTGGTCCACCCACTGGCCTACACATATTATGTTTTTTTTTCTATTGTTTAGTATTTTTGGTTTATTTTATTTCTTGCAATGTTTGTCTAGTTTACATAATGTTTGGTTTGCGTAGTCTTGGGTAGGATGCACAAATTATTAATCTAAATTTTACAAGCTTTAAAATTGTTGTTTTTTCCTTTCTTTTGGCTAAGTTAATTTTGTGTTTTGTAGTTTTTTTTTTTTTTGTAATTTCAAGTAATTTCAGTGTTTTAGACTATTTTCAATTACTGTAGTTTCCTGTTTGGGTATATTGTTGGAGAACATAAACAGCGACCAGGTGTGCTTTCCAGTCTATTTGTAGGTCCGGTAGTTTTACCGTTAGAACTTGTATCGCCGCGCGGGAAAGTGCAAGAGAGACAGCGGTAACTTGTGTGCAAGATGGCTGTAGCCAATGAACTGTGACTATTAAAATATTTTCTGTCCATTTTTACATGAAGGACGTATATTAAACTAAATTAATATGTAGTTGGACAGTACGTAATATGTATTACATTAATTTGTATTTGTAATTTAGTTTTGTTGGTTATTTAGTTGGTTTTAGTTAATTTTAAGTCCTTGTTCGGTGGGTGGCCACTAGATGCGCTAGCAGGGAGAACCAACGGTAGCCGGTGTTTGAAGGCCTTCGTGTGTGGATAATCACGGGATGGTGTGGACTTGTTTGGCAGCGCGTCTGGCTTTGCTGCTGTTGTGTTGAGGTTTCGGCAAAGCCAGGAGTGCAGAATGAGGGTGGCTTGGTGGTGGAACACTTTGGACTTAGGCTGAAGGAACTTTAAATAATTATGTCCTGTTTCGTTACTAAGTTGGGGTTTAGGCAGATTGTTGGCAAGTTTATTAGGGTCCAGCTACAATGGCGGGATGTGGGTTCTGCCTGGAGAGTGCGGCCACATAATTATCAAGGTCAGATGTATTTCAACTAAGAAGAAACTTTTTTTTGTGTCTAAATTCACTCTACCAATCGGTATTTTGTAAATTGTTTGGGCCCATCAACAAATTTAATTGAAATTAAATAAAACCCCATTATTGAAACTTTTCGGCTTTCGCTAATTTAACTACCACCTCTTCACGTGACATAGTTTTCACCTGAAGTTGGTGCATATAATGAACGTTTCCTCTCCACGTTACTCATGTATCTGTCAAGTCATTATGTATGGCAATACTAAGTATGTAACTTAAAGTAGTTAATTTGTTCTTGTTTTGTTTCATTACCTATAATTTAACAGTGAAGTCCTGAAATAATTGTGCAGTTTATTGAAATAAACTTTAAAATTAGCAAAGAGTGTATAAAATCTACAAAAGTATCCTTTGTGATAATTTAAATGTATGAATATGTAAATCCAGGTTTTGTCAATGTTGACTTGTGCATTTTTATTAGGTGAGAACTGTTATCACATCTTGTTGCTGAACTGTATTGTATTTTTTTTAACTACCATATATTAAGCCTGTCTTGGTATCTGTAATAAGATCCACGTGTAAATTATTATCTGTGGCACTGAGTACGTTTTGCACTTCAATGTATTTCAGCATATGCCTTGGTTAGATATGCATTCTTTATAAATACATTTACATAATTTTATGCATGGCACTTTCCTACTTTGCTGAAGGCTGTGTCAGTTTGCTACAGCAATAAAATATATATTCTTTTTTCTTTACTGTTTACAATTACTTACCATGTTGAGTTTGAATGTTTGTGCAATATGAATAAGGAATAATCAAAATATTCTCCATACTCACTTCATCTTTGTGTGATTTGTTTTGTGCAGTGTTTGCTCATGTATTGTGTAAGCCTTTGAAAATTGTGTCTGTACTGTATACAAAAGTGACTGGTTTTATACTCCCACAACTTTCTGGTAATTGGGGTAGCCAGAACTATATAAATAAAATAATTTTGAAGTTCCAAAATGTGTAATTAACATGTATTATACACTCCACACATCTTATGTATACCGTAAAATGGGGTGAATAGGGACAAAAGTTGAGAACAAAAATTTTCATAGAAAAGATCCTTTTAGAGAAACCTATGTTATGTATACACACACTAATACTGTTTAAAATTGTCGTGTCAATGAAAAGTACATGTTTTACAAGAGAGTTGTTAGGAAAAAATTTGTTTTTAATTTCGTCCCTATTCACCCCACTGTCCCCATTCACCCTGTTTTACGGTATATAATAGTAATACGTTCTGATAACTATAAGTAATATTAAAAGAAATAAAGGGAGAAGTGTCATCATGTGTAAAACGAAGTGAGTGGTATGTTTTATTAATGTTATTAAAGTGTTACATTCCAAGTCAAGACTAGGAATGGAACTATCAAAGATGCTCCAAGCATGTCGCTTACTGTGTATTTAGTACACCTGATAACATTATTTCTCTCCAAATGTTCCTTGCTATTACTTGCAACTGAACTTTACATTTACAAAGTTGATGTGACATAAATTAGCCAGGTAAGTACAAAGTGTAAGTCTGTACATTAAATCGTACACCCCCACCCAAGACTGTAAGGAACAATGCCAATCATTTTGAGGATGCATACTCTAATAGGACTACTTATTTTTGCTGATAAAACTGCCATAGAGATCAAACTATGCCCAACTTTTTGAATGTTTAGTTCTTGTTATATTCGTGCGAAGGCTAAGTACCCATCTCGAGCCTAAACTGGATCACTCCTAGATTATTTTCATTGCAAAGTTTGCTGAGATTGTGCTATTAGTTGGCTAGTTGCTGAAGTGCTTTTTTAAATCTTCTTCTGTGTGCATACTACATAAGAAGATGTGTCAACTCTGGTGAAAATGAAGTGTAGCCTGCCTTTGTAAAAATAGACATTTCTTTTGTTTAAATGGTGATGTGCATTCTGAAATGCAACATTAAAACCAATGGTTAGTTTCATCTATGCATACCAATTTATGATTCCCCCAAATGTCTTCATGGTAATGAGAATGTTTTATCTAATGAACATAGTATTATCATTTCATACAACTAATTCCAACTGGCTTATTATTTGCATAAAAGGCAGGCTTGTACAAACTTTATATTATGTTTTAAAAATAGCTTAAAGCTGCAACATTTTCTTTAAATTTAGATTTTTAAAAAACATATAACACTATGTAAAAAAAACTTAACACTAGCCACCAAGCAGTGGCTGCTCCAGGCAAATGCCCAGGGCCCCGCGCCGGCAAGCTCGGAACAAATGTGTAACTGACCGGCAGAAATAATACCACTGTCGGCAACTTCAAACCACCGCACTTTAAATAAATTATATGAGCGACATAAGGAAAATACAACATCCTACGGGGGGAGGTGTTGTTTTGAAGACTGATTATGAAGTAAGGTGTTGAAAAGATGCTACAGATACAGTTTTTTTTAACACTTATCGCTGGTTTGTCACCAAAAAGGTTGTATTTCACAGCCATATCTTTAGGGCTTCTTCAGAAAATATTATTCCTTGACATCATAATGTAGGAGTACAGCATATAAGAACACTTCTACATTGTGTATTGTGTAGTAAAAACTATATCCTGCTATATTAATTTGTGTATGCATGCGTGCATACTTGCATGCAACATTCACATTTCATATTGAAACTATTGAAACAGTTTTTCCTGGTTTTGGTTGCTACGATTACAAGGGACACCATGAAGAGCCAATGCCCAGGGCCCCGCAAAGGCTAGGGCCACCACTGCCACCACTGCCACCAAGAAAGAAAGGGTGGTGGTAAAACATCAGACAATTCTGGAGACTTGTTTTCAATTTCGAGACTTACCATCCTGATCTGGGGTTTCCAAAAATTCACCACGTAAAAGCTGACATAGTATGTTCAATACAACCGGTATGTAATGGCCTAGATATTGATCATGCTACGCCACCGCTTGATTTTATTTATAACTTTTAACATCTGTTTTATTTTATTAAAAAAGGTCAATATATATATTAAATTAAGTGGTCAGTATTCTCCACAGCTTTTTTTAAGCTAAGTTACATATATTAAAAACAGACTGACTGAATAAGAAAGAAAGGTATCACATTTGAGAAGATGCCAATTTTAAAAATGAGTAACGACGGAATTAACAAGACTTCTGTGCCATTTTGCGCAACATTCTGCAAAGGCCTCACCACTGCCTCGTACCCTTCCCTGTGACAAGGTTTGTATAATTTTAGGTTAGTAAAAAACGAAGTAATGCTCTGTGCTGAATCAAAAGAATGTTATGCAACTGCAATAAGTATAAACTTGTGGCATGGAATGACTAGTCCTCATGCTTACGAAGAATGGTTTGGATCATTGCTTATTTCTGTCACTATGCTCAGGTGCTGATATGGCCTGTTCAGTCATTTAGGTTTAAATGTTAAGTTTTTGGATAGTTTCCCTACATTGTCTCGAGGCTAATAAGATGGTTTTCTGTAGTGAATTATGAAGGTACCTGTTATGTATTGCATGTATGTTGTGTGTATATTGACAGTGTGTATTGACTAGAGTGGTATGTGAACAGGGAGGACAGTGTAAAATGGCGTGCGCGACTGTAACCTGTGTACTGAGAGATAGACTCGGAGAATAGGTAATCACATGAAGCAGGAGTGGCATATCCTTATACCCAGTGCCGACGGACGGAACATAAATGTACCTTAAAATGGGGTGAGTAGGGACAAAAGTTTAGAACAAAAATTGTTGTGTCGATGAAAAATACGTTTTACAATATAGTTGTCAGAAAAAAAATTGTTTTTAATTTCGTCCCTATTCACCCCACTGTCCGCATTCACTCCGTTTTACGGTGATAACAATTTTCATTCTCCAATTAATTCTAGTTGTCTGATTTGCTTACTAAAATATTGTAGTAAGAAACTAAATGTTTTCTTGTATTTATTGATTCCTGAATTTGTAAAACTTTTTTAAAGTTAAAAAAAATTGATGCTAGGGGAGCTAAGTCTAAAAAAAAGTGGCAAAGCACTATAGACATTTTGGGACTGTAGCCTAGCTATCCTGATTTGAGTTTTCTATAATCACACAAGGTAGAAGCTGCCATGGTAAATGTTTCCCCATGTTCAGTCTGACTCATGCACTAATGACCTTGCTGTTATGGCATGAAGTAGTATTATTTACAATAAAAATTAATATTTCGGCTTAAACTACTTGTTACTTACCTTAAATAATCTATATTAACTGTTTTCATGTATGATTGGCCTATATTTCTTTGAGTTATCCTCAATGGAAAATGAATTTAACGTTTATAGAGATTAATGACAAACAGCATTTACAAAGGGAGAAGGCTAATTAAAAAAAATAATAATAAGCCCTTTCAGTATTGTAGATTAGGGTTATGTTATGCTTCTAGGTGAAGAATTTGTGTCGCTTTTGATTTTCCGCAGCAAGAAACTAACTTGGGACACCACAAATATTACATACGGTTTTGACAGAAAACTGCATGGGCAAGCAATGATATGTACATCTTATATCAAAAATAAATAAACGAGACGGGATTTATACGGTGACATCAATTATGTGTGTCAGTAATACTAATTTCACACATCATTTATACTATCGCAGTGCCAAACTTTGCAACATTTTGGTTATGTTTATGTCAAACAACAAACACTATTTTTGTGATTGTGGGCATAGATTAGGAAGTATTAGACTTGAGAAGCAAGATGAACAACATTATGCTACGAAACACATCGAAACCTGAAATTATTTCTTCTAATTTCACACACAACTCAAAATGCTCGTCGTATAATACTGCAGTCACATCACGTCCCTACTTCCGTAATTTAGATACGTTAATTAAAATCTCTAAGCGTGTTGTCAAAATTTGAGCCACACGAATACTATATAATATAATTATTACAATAATTAACTATAACCGGTTCGCAAATACTTAGGGCCGATTGCAGAATCAGCCGAAAAAATACTCACACTCCACTCACACTCCACTTACCCTTGAGGGAATTCTCAGGGAAAATCTGGAGTGCACTCACGTGCATTGCACAGTCGTGAGTGGAGTATGAGTGTAGATGTTACCAATCAATATGAGGGGAAAAAATTTCTTTACAGATTACCGCCTTCTAAACAGCCTGTTTGTCTCTGTGTAGTTGGCATCAAGTATGTAAATATTGAGGACGTTTATAAAAACGAAGGATGCTCGTAAGCATTTGTTTGCTGAACGAAGGGATTTGTTGTGTAAAATAATGTAGTGAAATGCTGTTATAGACAATAGAGGAGTGACATCACATCATTTATACAAAGAAAAGATCCTGGGAGAAAATTGCCAATGAGTTAGCATCGCTTCATTCACAAGGTAGGCAAACACTGCATTCTATTTCAGTGCATTTTTTATTGTGCTTTTAAGCGCAATAACATTTCAATAATAGTCCCTTAAAGTTGAAGTGCGTGTTTTTGCTATTGTGTTACTGTATAAAATTGTATTTTAGGCTGGAAATTGTTTGAGCTATTGTACTTTAATAGGTATTTAAAATATATCCTCTCTCCTTGCCGCACACACAACACAGTGCACGGTGAACACAAAAGTTAAAAATATGTTATTGTCTTGTGAACTAATCGGTATTATTTTCGTGTACATGTACTGTTATAGTAAGTAGTGGCTGCTATATATTTATACACATTCAACATCTGTGCCAATGTAGCCTAGCCTTGAAGTGCCTGATAGAATAGGGAAGTAAGTAGGCCCTACTTTATTTGATTTACATCAATTACTAATATAAATTTTCTTATGAAGTCCAGGAGTAAGCAGTCATACATACATGTTGTAATTTGAAATACTGCCAGTGTCAAAAATTTCTAATTCTGTGTGTCTAGCCCCTGCATGTAACTGACTCTCCAAACTAACAGTAGAGATTGTTGAAGTTACCTCATATAACTGTAGAAACATTTTCTATTAATAAACTTTACCTGTAAAACCAATAGTTTAGTCCCTACGCGATGAGTAGCTACTCTTGTTATTTACCCTTATAGGAGACAGACTAGTCCTATATTAAGAATAGCTACTCATCATGTACCGGCCAAACTAATTATTTTGAATGTATAGTTTATTGATGAAAAATGTTTCTATAGATATTAGAAGTTGTGTATAAAGAAAATTGCACTTTACTAACATCGAAATTGTCAATTTTTCTGTTAAGTTAGTTTTGGTTTATTTTATTATTATGTTTTACATTTTTCGCTACGTTAGATTACCCTAAATAAGGTGGAAAACTTCATGGTAAAATAACCGAACCTAAGCAAAAGTAACTTAAACAAATCTAAACATACCTAAAAAAAAAGTTACAGTACTTTTTGAAATTAAAAAACTGCAATTTTCTTCATATGTCTAACAAGTATAGAAACATATTTCATCAATAAACTAGGCCTATACCTCTAAAATCAGTAGTTTGGCCTGCACACGAGTAGTGATATTCACAGTTACTTTAGGTTGGTTTGGACTATGTTAGGCTAGGTTGGTTTGTTGGATGTGTTTAGGCTAGCTGTTTTTTATCGAACAACATACCTACAGTATACAGGAGCTGAGTGGCATTCAGCTGCTACTCTCTTGTGTGTGTCAAGATATTTTTGCACACCTCTTTTTAAAGATATGTGTTTGGTTAGTTGTAGTTATAGGCTATTGTGTTTCTGAAATTAAAACAATTTTATTTATTTAAGGGTGCACATTTTCCCAACTGTTGGGAAAATATGAAAGAGAGAAAAAAAATAGGAATTGTCTGCAGAATCCCAGTAAAGGATATCCACTGGAGGTGACCGTCTCGTTGCTGATCTGCCAGACGCTCCATGTATTGATGTGGCTGTGCCTCAACTCAATGAAAACCTTGGTTTCGTCTGGGACTCTGATGCTATATCTGCATCACACAATTCTGAAGCACTGGGTACCCCATATATGAAGCTGATGTTGTGGAACCCAATCCTACCAGCTCTGCTCCCGTTTGTTGTTTGATTTGATTCAACTTCTTTGATATGTTGATTTTTGAAATATTTAAAGTATCATAAATTTTAGTCTTCATAATCAGCCAGATAGTAAGTTATCAGTAGGTGTATAATTATCTAGTTTTTTTAAAGTTGCCAATTCAGGATATTATCTGGTAAGGATTTGGTGCACACGCTAAGCTCATGTAGCCATGGCTATATGAGAAACAATATTAGGAACCAAGATGTTGCCCTCTATTATTTCTGACTTGTGACTTTTTGTAATATCAAATATTTTTGAAAATGTATCAATTCTTTAATTTTGGAGTGGCTGTAGTCTTCCCTTGTGTATGCCCTGCTTAATTTGTATATAGTGCAGGTTATGAGCAAGAGAAACTGGTTGCAGGATTATCAACATGGATTGAGGAAAAGGAAGGGTTATTCATGCGAGACACAACTGGCTGAGTTTATAGAGGACGTGCTACAGGCAGTTGGTGTGGGATAGCAGGTGGATGCATGCTTCATTGACTTCGAGGAAGAATTCAATAAGGTACCACAATTATTTGTTTGTTTTCGTGTTCAGTAGATCCCATTGCTCTGGGATATTGAACATGTCAAGTGAGTTACAGTTGTAAATAACTGTCATTCATAATGCAGACATGTCGTATTATTAGTTTACTAAATGTAACTTTATCAGTGATAACATAAAATCTTTGTAAAACAGTTTAATAAACACAAACAATACATTTACCAAGTTTTCATTTAAATGATGCATAATATGAATGCAATATACATATAATCTATATTTACACATTTGAACACTGATACACAACAATCATTATTAACTGTGTTTATAGTTATGAAAGTAATCAGATCTATAAAATACATTTTCAGTGAGGAACTTTTTAAGTTTATCTTATAATTTTATATCAGTCTTACTTAAAAACTGAATGAAATAGTGAAGGTGTTAAATAGTTGGTTTCCAGAATACTTCACACCTTGCTGATACTTACACTGTTACTTGTCATATGAACATCATTTTTAGTTCTGGTATTTTGTGTATGTATGTTACTGTTAGTTTCCAGAATATTAACATTTTGCTATGAATATATTCAACGAATGTGTAATTACTGTGAAGTAAAAGTAAGAATCTCTAGCTTTTTATACAGTTGTTTACACGGCACTCAGTATCCAACATCAGCAATTATTCTAATAGCTTTCTTTTGAAGTTGATGCACTTGTCTATTGTACTGTGAAGATACCCAAAAAAGTATACAAAAAGAAATTATTGAATAAATATATGTGAAATAAAATTTTTAAAAATAAGATTTAGATATAGTTACTGCTAACTTGTACAGAACGAAACATGCTGAACTTAGATAGCTTAGGAATAATACTATCTATACCTATGCATTTTACCTGCTAAGGCGCTGCCGACATGCAAACCTAGAAATTGTACGGTTTTTGGTTCCTTCAGTTCAGTGTCACCATGTTTCACCTGTACATCAAAATTTTGTTTTTTGATGAAATTAAACTGTGTGTAACACACAAGTTTTTTCAAGGTTTGGGGTAAGATTGTTACCAAGGAACCATTGCCTTAGTTTTTGACAAGCAATATTCAAAGATTGTACAAGTTTGTGATGATCCTGCATGTGGCACTATATGCTTGTATTATCTGCAAATGGGAGTACTATTTCAATATTTTTGCCCTTAAAATCTGACAGATCATCAATATATATTATAAACAGTAACGGTCCCAATATAGATTCCTGGGGTAGGCTTACACCATAATTAATAAGGACTTTGCTTGAGTTTACTGTAACAGACTTGTTGATGTCAGTAATAGAGACTTGCGTGACCTAGGTTATTTGTAAGAGATGATGTAAACCATTGTAAAGCAGGTGGACAGAGTGGTTAAGAAGGGAAGAAGGGCCTTAGGACTGCTGGGGAGTGTGTTGAAGGGAGTTTGTGGTGAAATGAAGGGAAAGGTATATTGCACAATGGTTTGTCTAGTATTGGAATATGCTGCCGCTGAGTGGGATCCATACGTGGAGGTTGAGGTGTAAGAACTGGGGAAAGTGCAGAGAAGGGACATTATTTTATACAGTAATGTGTCTAATATTTTGGTATTTGTTGTAATAAGACTAATTTGTTTACAATTTGACATTGTAACTTAGTCACTTTTCTTATGAAGTAGTAACTATTGAAAACATCAGGCGGTCAGGAAACACACCTTCTGCTATTAAATTATTAAAAATAAAACAAAACTGTTTACTAATGACATCAATACATTGTCGCATAACTTTGTTGGACATTCCATGTACCTATACCAGATGTTTTAGGTTTAAATGATTTTACAGTTTTACATATTTCCCTTTCATTAGTTGGCAGGGGAATAAATGTAGTGTTTATGTTATCAACACTTTTATTTTAAATTAACGATGAGTCTTTGTGTTACCTATATCTTGTACAATTTTGTTATTTATCTTCAATTTTGTAGAAAGATCAGTACTGTATTATTTATTTGGCCCGTCTCATGTTTGATTAATTTCCATGATGTTGGAGCCTTATTTGAAGAATTTGCTACTTATTTTTTAAAATGTAAGTCTTTTTTGTACTACTATTCTTAGAATTTTACAATACAATTTATGTGCTTTCTTATACTGTATTTTCATTACTGCAAGTGTAAGATTGAAGATAAAGAACCTTTTTTCTATCTACAAGATATTTTCATCCCTTTGGTAATCTATTGTATTTGTACTCTATTATTTACTCTCACTGATTTAACAGAAAATGTTTCCCCAAACAGTCTATGAAATGTAAGATTAGAATTAACATAATGGTATGTATACATTTCAGACCAGTTTTCTAAGCATAATTAGTTTTATTAAAGTACAGTAATTCATTGTTATCTAGTTTATTATCCTAGTTATTTATGTTTTTCCTATACACTAACAATTAGCATATCCTTAAATATTAGTATTTAGGCATCATGTTCTGATAAGCCATTAATGTGTGATTGACGTAAACAGATGCTAACATTTTGTTTGTTCTTGTATAAAAATACTATTAATGGCAGTTTACACATTACCTAGCGTTCTAGTTGGAAAACAAACTTGTATAATGTTAAAGGATGGTGAATTGCTGTTAGGCAAAGTTGAAATGAGATGGATTGAAGACTTCCTCAAGGGCAGAGACAGAGGGTAAATGTGAGAGATTTCTTATTGCCAGAGAGAGAGGTTAAAATGAAAATAAATGTAAGAAAGACAAATATTGTTAGGTTTATGAGGAAGAAGGGTTACTGACGTACGTATGGGAAGGGCAGAAGTTAGTGGATGCCTTAAAATACACAATCCTAGGCGTAATGATGCAGAGGGACTTAGGGTGGAGACGGCAGGTAGAGAGACTGGTGTCTAATAGGGAGAAAGACTTTGCTCTAGGAATGCTGGGTGTGATATTGAAGGGTGTTAATTTGACAATTGTTTAAGTATGTAGCTGTGAAGTGAGACTCGTATGTGGAATAGGAATTACGGGAGCTGGAGAAGGTGCAAAGATGGGTAACAAGGTGGGTGAAGAATAAATGAAGAAGGCAAGGGCAGGCTGGTGAGGACAAAATGAACTTTCAGCCATCTTTGATGTTGAAGGAACTGGGATGGAGCTCATTGAAGGAAAGGAGAAGAGTAGAAAGGCAGGTCAGGATGTACAAGGTAGTGAATGGAGACTGTGTGTTGATAAAGGCAGAGTATAGAAGAAGAGGGAATAACAGTGAGAATATGCAGGTGATTAGGAGTAGAACAGAGCAGGAAAGGCCGTCAATGTTTTGGAGGTTGGTGAAGGAGAGGAATTTACTTTCGGAGGAATTGGTGACTGTGAGGGGAGTTGCAAAGTTTACGAGGGGATTGGTAGGTGATTGATGTGAAGATTACTGCTTGTCATCATGCAGTTGCCTAGTTGTGAATCATTTTATTTATTATTTTTTCTTCTTCATATTATTATTTGTTATTCACTAAACTCATTTGATAACAAATTCAGGTGAGTTTAATTTTAAGGATGTGTTGCCTGGCAACATGGCTATACACCTTCATAAAGCTGGCGGGCTGAATTGTTTTTTACATAACATGCTAGTGCATTGTGGCTAAATTTTATATATTTGTTTGGAATTGTAATAACTTAATAAATATGCACTTCAAACTGTGGATTATAATTACTATTTTACTGTTGGAATTGAAAAATGTTTGGCAGAAATACAGGTTTGCATTGTATTACTTGAAATTATATTGTAAGTACAATCTGTATTAAAGTATTACCTTGCTATTTACTTAATAATTTTTATATGTTCTTGTTTTCATGACTTAAAATTTATTTACGAAAACTCTGTTTACACAAAATTTATAATATCTACAACTTGCCGAAAATCCATCTTGTGTGTGTATACTGTATTTGTAAGGGAATTCTGTTCTGCATACATGAATGTCATTAATTTTTCAACTGTTCTTTGAATATGCTGATTTAATTTCCAATCAATGATTATATTATTTTTTATTTTATACTTCCACTTACAGTTTGTGTATATTTTCGAGGGTTGTGTTTGTTATAATTAAATTGATAGTAGAAACATGTATTCAAGCCACATTCCAATGTGGTCGTTATTTATGAGGCAGCAACATCATAATAAACTTGCGAAGGTCGAGTTACTTATGTAGTTTAAATGTAACTGGATACTTTAAGGGGGAAACAACTGAATTTTGTTACTAATCGTACAAAACCATTGCTTGGAATACAACATAAATTCAAAAATACTGCAAACCTAATCAGATTGAATTGAACCTCAGTTGAAGAAACTTCAATAACTCATATTTACTATTGAGTCAATCTTTCAGTATAGATAGTCTATGCTTGTAATGACTCTAAGGGAATGTAATGTATTGCAGGAGGAGGTGGTGACTGTTAAGGGAGATTGGATCGTTCATGATGGCTTTGAATTTGGAGAGAACACACCAACGTGTGGCAGACCAATTGTGAGTGTCAGGTAGATTATCATCATTGTATAGTATGTGTTCATTGTTCTCATAATTTTAAGAACTGTACCTTCACCAATGTATGCCTAAGTGTTTTGACGCCACAAATATTTTAAATTTTACAATAATGATGATAAAAGCATGTGTTGTAAGAATAGAGAATGTATTACAGTTCATACCATATAATAATCCCATTATTTGACAGACCATAAAAAATAAGACTATGTAAACCAAGATATTATGTATCCTTCCACCACCATGTGCTTTCCAGGTGAGTCAAAACATGCTAACAGTTAAGGTATATGATTGCAATAAACTCCAAAATTTGTTGTGTGATAGCAAACATAAAAAACTCACGCCATATCGGCTTCGATGTCGGACCAAGACTCTTCCATCTCTCGGCAACCCCCCTCACTCGTGGCTGTTCTCTAGCCTTCGCGATGGTTTACCGTAGCGGTATTTAAGTTGGAGATAGTTTTAAACTGAGACAAAAAGAAAAAAATAAACAAAAGAAATTAAAAATAAATTTACTGTTTTGGATGTGAGTTCTAACAAAAATAAAAAAAATGAATAAATAATTTTTAACTAGGTAACTAACTAACCAGGTAGGAGTGTTCATTAACTAACCTTAGTAATTCAAAGATAAATTGATTATACATATTTAATAAAAGAAAATTAAAACAAAATTAAGTACATACATTAGGTTAGCATAGCTAAGAAGTGAACGAAAAATATTAATTACATTCAAATAAAATTAATAACATTAAATTTCAAATATTCTTTTCTATAGCCAAATGCTATAATATGATTAAACAAGTACACTTTAATGACTGGGAAATTCATAAACTTAGGTCTTCTGGCGTTTCCTTTTGATAATACATATGTAGGCCTAAATTTTGCAGTTGACAGGCACAAAATCTCACGTGGAATTGATATTAAATAGTACCACTTAGGTACTTGCTAAAAAAAACATTAAACATAGAATTTTCCATGTCGGCACCCTGAAAAAAAAACCATGATAGGTCGTGTTATAAATATTGGTAGCATCGGCTGTCAAGATACGGAATTCTTATATGGGCTGGACTTTAAGTTCCAATTCAGCAAACTGAGTGAATGTTGAATATATAATACAGGTTCCTCTTGCATGTTTTCATTTAATGTAAATATAATGAGTATTCTGGTGCAAAACTTTTACATATTCTATCACCAGTTTGTGTGTAGAATTCATATTTTATCATTGAACATTGACAATAGCATTTTCAACATAAAAATTAACGAGACTATTTAAAACTGACATGAACAATCATGATTGTTCTATTTGGTTTCATATATCTAGTTGCAGGGTAAAAAATAAATTGAAGTATGATCATTTACACTCTGCTCCTTTTCCCCCACTTTTTTATTTTACTGTTTAAACATACAAGGGAGTAACCCAATATTCAATATGTGAAGGAGATTTCTTGTTAAGAAAATGTTTGAAAAACCGAATAAGTGTTAATACCATATACCATTATACTGGACAAATTTCCTAACCTTCCTTGTAGTCTATAAAATAGTGTAAATGGAATCACATAAGTAAGTGTTTTTTTAATGTCAATTTGAAATTTGGCAGTGTAAACCAGTGATCTGATAGGCGATAACCCTAAATTCTTCTATGTAATAGTCGTTACTCCCCGATTTTGTAGTGTATGTAAAGTTTGCAAAATTCTTATTAAGAATTCCAAGAATATTTGTAATGCGTAATATAACTGTCGGAGAACTTTTGTTAATGTTTTTTTTATTTTGAACCCGACACAAAAAATAGCACTTTGTGTAAGAAACCGTACCAAAAACTTAAATGTTAATTCCTTTGAATAAACAAAAATATTGATGTAATTATTTTTATGCAAAATGTACCTACGCTTAGGGCCGGTTTCACCAACAACCCCTAAACTTTAGGGGTCCCTTAAAAAAAAATTAAGTGCTCCTTAACACAAATGACTGTTTCACCAACGTTAAGGGACACTTAAAATCCTTTAAGTAGCCCTTAGTTTAAGTGGCGAAATTCGGGCCCTTAACTCGCTAAGGGTCCCTTAGTGAATGTAAACACTGCATAAAATAA
>PNEQ01036005.1:24363-48973 GCA_003012365.1 Medauroidea extradentata | reverse complement strand
CCTTAACTCTCTGAAACTTTGTAATGTCAATAAAGTTAAAGTGAATATTTTGACAATATATAATTGAGGGCACCGTCACCAATGGTTGTGCACAGGGTAAACAGATGTTTCTCATTCGATTAACCTCTTACCTTAGATGTCTGTAACTACCATAGAATGTCAAATTGGCAGTTTTATAAATAAGGCCCAGGCGAAGTCGCTGTTAGTGGCAGGGACAAACTTAAGACTGCTTTCGCATGGACAGTTATAGCTACTTATCCTTCTGCAGAATTAGTTCAACTAGCCGCTTGGACATTCTAACACTTGATGACTGAAGTACCAATCTTGTGTACAAAGAGGTTTTTTCAATTAAAGTAAATATTATCAGTTACGAATAATACTCGCGAGCAAAGCCGCGGGGGACTGCTAGTAGTACATAAAATTGCAATGTTTAAATGGAAAGTATTATGGTACTATGTTGCTATTAACAATAAAATAGTCACTAGAAATCCTGGTTTAGGGCCGTATCGCAAGACTTAAACACTTACACACCTCTGTCATCAAAGTACCAAAATTATAATACTTTATAACATACCAATGGTTTAAAATGAACATGTAATCGAGACTATGTTTTGAAAAATATACACTTATAAATACACACATATGTATATGTGTGCTCATATGTATGTATATACTGTTACACGCATACAGTTTAACGCAATTATATACATTTAAAAAGTGAGACACAAAAACAGTATATCAAACAAAATTTTAAAAATACTAAAATTCAATATATATTCGATGGAATGAATACACTTAAATGAAATTTTTCAATTACATCGCATTTTGGTAAACCTTGCACTTGAAGTTTACGAAATGTAATACATATCTATAGTTGTAGATCCCAATTGAAATGCAATAAAATTATTGTTGTAGATGTTTTTTCGAAAGATTAACAATTACATTGGACTGTTGATTTTTGTAGTTGTGACAGCTGCTCTGGTCTTAGATTTCTTCTCCTTTTTTGCCTCTTGTGTACATTTGTAACCAAGACGTTCCCGTATAGGCTTATTCCTAGGATGTCTGGGGTCTATTATTTCTGGCAACAGGCAACTGTTGAAGAATGTTATAAGCTTGGTAACCATTTTAATTTCCCAAAATTCCTCATCTCGTTGGATTTTCAGACTTACCATGCCTTCTGGAGTCCACACGACGAGATTGGATGTCTTCCGGCGTGAAATATGGAGGATTCCCTGTACCTGGAACATATAATTATGATCTATTTTTACTGCGGCTTTCCGTCTATGATTTCTAGGTATTTTACTTTACCCTTTTCGACTGCATCTAATGGTAGCATAGACATAGCAGAGGATGGGCAATTCACTTCAATTATTTCCTCATCGCCTATTATGCCATCTGGTGATGCTCCTATAAAAACGGATATTCTTCGTCCACAATAAGACCACTTAGTTTTACTTCTGTGCCTGGATTTTCTGTTTCAAACTGAGCAATCGCTACTGACTCTTTTTCAATACCCCAACATGTACTGGAGTTTCCTTTAAAGACTTGGTACCTTATTTCCTTTACAACATTTGCACCAGAGGGTGTTGCCTTCATTTTACAAATCTTCCCAAAGATGTTATCCGTTTGCTTCGTTCTACCTTCCACTCGTGAGAAGAGCTCTGGTCTCTTGTATTTTCCTCTATGAGTCCTCTGTTTTCAAGTTTCATGCCCTCTAAAAATTGTTCTTTGGCATTTTCGTATGTAGATTGTGACATGTCCGGTGTGGTAACTGAAACATCTGGACCATAATCATTATTTGAGTTATTTTTCTCCCGGCGTTCAAATCGTTTTCTGACAGGGAACATCAAATTTCAGGTTTTCTATATTTTTTGTGGCCTTCCGATGAATTTCTTTGTGTGAACACCAGGACTTTTCTTGGCAGAAGACTTGTGTATAACTCTGTGCAACTCCCCGCCTGAGTTGACAGATACCACAGCCGCTTCACACCTTGTTTGATAGGAATTCGACATGGAAAAATTGACACGTTTGCCTCCAGCAAATTTAGCAACAACAGAATTGTAGTTCTCTGCTACATTGTTATTAACATCTAAAATTAGGCTATTGGCATTATTTGCTACTCGTTGAACGTACAACATCAATTCCTTTAGCAAGCCTGCCTTTTTCATTTCATTTACTAAGTCCACTTCTCCGGGTTTTGGTAGTCCATCACAAAAGTACTGTCTTTCAGCGCACTTTGCATGGTCACCGAGTACATGTAATTGACCATTCAAGATGTCTTTTCTCAGTTCTTCAATGGATAAGTAGTAACTGTTTTTACTCCGTTTCTTTCTGAATTTAATTGCTGAAATGACAGATGTTCGTAGTCTCATTAAGTGAACTTGAAGAGCTGTGCGCAGTTCATGGCTTCCAATTTTTGTGTTGTTGCATAAATCTTGCACTTTTCTCACGTAATTCCGAATAATGTGGTTTCGGCATTATATTTTCTCCACTTGTCTTAGTGGTCCATACGGCGTAGCATCTATCAGCTTTCTGTGCTCACTACTATCGCCGTCTGCGATTAAACGGTGATAAACGAGGCCATGCATGCTAATGCTCTGCGAAAATCCTTCTACTATGATATCTTGCTCCATAGATGCGGATGACCCAGACCAGTTCTTGGCACACTTGTGAGCTGCAACTGGTTTCTTCGTGTCTGTTGCAGAGGAACGTGCACATACAGTGCAGTATTTATTTCGTACGTCAATATACAGCTCTTTCTTCGTTCTGAAGCCTGCTATGGAACCCTGAAAATAGAAAAATGTAATTAATATGACAAAAAATGACATGACATAAAAATATTATCTCGCCCTTTGGAGTTCACAAAGTTTTATTTAGTGGTAAGAAAATATTGATTAATGACTAATTACAAAATTATACTCTTGTGGGGCTAGCCACATTCAGAAGGAAGAACTGGGATTGGTAGTTCTGTATGCGAGTTAGTAAATGCTTGATGATCACAAATCTCAGATTGTTCAGAGTTTCTGTAAAAAAAATCATCGTATCGAACTGTGATTCAGTAGTAGAACCAAAACCTTAGAAAAAGTTTATTGAATAATTTAGAAATACTTTTAAACAAAGAGAATAACAAACACAACAGGTTTGCTTACCTTTCTGTAATTTCTATAATTCCAGCACCAGAAAGGAAAATGTTATTACATTGGCTTTCATGACAATTTTTGGTGGAAGTAACACGACACAAGGATGTGTCCAGTGGCTGAAGCTGTATTAGAGTGCAATCTGCAGGTTCTTTGCTATCTTTGTGATAGTTGTACACTTCACCTTTATTTACACTTAAACTCGCCCCTTGCTCACTAATTTCATCATCAATGAAGTGCATGGAATGTCTGAAAAAAAAAAAACACAATGTTATCATCTTATTCCAAGCATATAAACATTATGAAGGGAAAATTTGTAAAAGATTTGAATGTCACATAAGTTAAAAGAATTCTAAATCTAACTATCAGTATCGAGTTGATGATTGTTTTTCTGCTAAGTAAGTCATCACCTAGCAAAATGTATAACTGTAGTAATATTATGATAGAATTTATAATATTAGAGAAATATATACTTGTCTAAAATAGGCCCCACCGTTTGGGTGACCAAATTCTATAATAGAAGAATTTAAAAGAATGTAGAGTAGATTAGAGAGAAGATTGATGTAGATAATGTGTAATAGTAGGATTATTACTGAAACGTATACTGATGTAATTCATGAAGTAGACGTTAATGTGTGTGTGTGGACGTGGGTAGAATGTCGACTGCGAAACTATTCTCAGACCGGCATAGAATACACAATAGGCTTTGCCTTACTAGTACCTAATTACACTGATTAACGTAAGAATTAAAATGTACAATAGTATTAATATAAGTTAGCTGCAAATTCAATATAAAAATAATTATTTATTACTATTATGCTGCAAAGATTAAATAACATAATATACACATTACATAATTAATTTAAATAAATAAAATTACACTGTAATTCCATTACAATATTTTCAATAAACTTGTATATAAACATACCTAGTGTAAACTATGTGTTCTATAAAGTGTAAGAAAAAATATTTCTACACATCGTCTCTTGCCATTAGCTGTTTAAATATAATTCTGAATTTACTGTCTGTACATGTAACAGACTGATAGTAAAGCACAAAATAGTTAACTTATTTGTGCACTGTGACCGAGAACTTCATCAGATGTCAGCGTCGCGAGCTGCAGCAGTCTGTACAGAAACTAAGTTATGGGGTTAAAGGAGCAATCATTCTTACTTCAAAATATATTCTTAAATCATGCCAGGGCACATCTATTGTACAAATTATGCAGTACTCTTTTGTATGAAGACGGCTTTGGCACCTTATTGTTCCTCAGAAATGAAATACCTGCAGGTTTACGTAACTAGAAAATACAAAAAAATTTTCACCTAAAGCAATACCTATAAAGGCGGTTCGGAATAAAGTGAGCACTCAAAAAAGACCTGCTTAAGTTCTATTTTCAGCCATTTCATATATTTGCGTTTGTGACGACTAACAATGGGAAATTTCTAACCTCTCTGGACACGTCACTTGATGGTTGCGCGTCTAAGATAAATTGTACAGTCAGTATAAATACATACAGTTTGTTTAAAATAAACTTTGTTAATTATATTAAATACAATAATGTCGATTTCGGTTGCTTTTATCCCAATTTTGTTGTATTTAAATAAGAAAATACACGGAAATATATTGCGTAATTTCGCTGCCAACCATACAAGCAGTAAAGCGACTAGAGTTAATGTTGAATTATATGTAGTAACGGCTAGTGATATTTTTCAGAGGTTAAATTTTTAGTGCTCACTTTGTCCCGAATGTCCTATACATGCGTAGATCGTTGGAATATTACCTTGTGTCCCCCGCACTGTTCTCGTTCTGACTCGAAAATAATTATCAACGCCTCCAGAATTGGTATATCATCTTTGTTGTATAGTTTGCACTTTTTTCTGAAAGAAAAAAAAAAAAACACGATCTTTAGTAGCAATATACAAAAATTTGACAGTATTTATAGTAAATGAATCAGACATATTTTCAAATGAACATACATTATTTCCTGCTTTAGTTGAATCGTGAAGATCTGCAATATTAAATTTTTCCGCACTATCAGACCGAAGAAACTATTACGAAGTCACCTTATTTGTTTTCTTTCTTTTGTTAACTGCCGTAGCCCTTTCTTATCAACATTACTTATTTTGAAATATCAGTCACATTTTTAAAATCACATTTTAGCTATTTTACGTTAGTTTAATCCAAATGTGTTTTAAAAATATAGACTGACTAGCAAATACCGAAAAAAAAAAAAAAAAAAAAAAAAAAATTCCAAATATATTTAAACAGTACTATCTAAATTTAACTTGCCTGCTCTTCGAACTTTCCAGAAGCGCACTCGAAGCTCTTCTTTTCTTTCTTCTGGCAGTAAGTTTCATACGAGTCTTCTTGCCATAGCGCAGATTTATTTTACTGGAACTGTCCATTCTGTTAGCTAAATTCACAACCGAAATAACACATCACTGCGAGAACACTATCTCAGAAGCTGTCTGTTGTCAATCGATAGATAATTCAGCTCGCAGATATCCACTTGCTCGAGTGTCTAGTTTCTTCCCCTTTCCCTACGCACACTGTCTCCCCTGACCTTAAACGGATGACAACCTTGAACAGGTAACTTCATCCTGGTACAGCGACACTACCTACAGCTGGCGTGCACAAACAATTCTAAACAAGCATCACGTACATTTATGAGTCGAGAATTATAGATTTTTTCTTTTAAATTATTTCTTGACATAATAGTAATATTTTTTTTAATTCTCTTATAAAACATAAAAAAAAATTTTATCTGTTTTGTGACTGCATGAAAATTTATTTTTTCACCAATAATTCTTTCGTTTTGATTGTAAAAATGCAGTACTTTTTATAAAGTTTTGAGACGTCCCTGTGTCATCTGTCGAAGACTGGTTGGATAAAGCTATCTTACTGCATTAGCATTCTGTGTACTTTGTCCTATAACTCTTGTTAATTAATTTTCCCTTGATAAGAATTTTACTAGGCAAAATTGGTTATGCAAATTACATCATTAACATGACATAATAATCGTCGCTTACGAAGTATTATTAAAGTAGGATGGGAGAAGCTGGTATTTGAAAATATCTCAGTATGTATTGCAGAAACTGGTAAATAACGCGAGAAACTCAGAAACGTGACGGTTTAGACACTATTTATTATAGTAATAAGACATATCAAGATAAAACATTATTTGAACTGTTGACAACTTATTTCGGTGCATTTGCAAACAAAATACGTTCGCTTATTTGCTGTAAAATCAATCGTTAAATTAGAAATTTGATTTTTAAAATGTAACATTTGAGTGATAATACAAATACTGTACTCGGATGTGCGCCGTCTGTTTCCAGAAACAAGTGTGTGCAGCATATATATGTAGGTATCTGTGTATATATGTATCTATAGATATATGTATTCTGTTTACGGATATATGTGTGTCACAAATAATAACTTTTGGACAGGACTAATAATTTTCTGAGCCGGCTACATGTAGCGACAAGTAAACATAGGTAACTGGGCATGGACTGTGAAAAGACGATGCAGATCTGCTGGTGCCTGGTTCAACATGTTATCTACCCATTCCAGCCTTCTTGTACTCGTTATCTCGTTTGCCCGCCACCCTACACTCATTCCTCTCCTAGTGTTACCTACTTCCCCTCTCCAGCTGTAACGACCTGCTGCGCGCGGAGGCAGCACTGGACAGCTTCAATGAAGAGCAAGCACGCGGTTGCAATGGTTTACGCGGATACACGCCATTTGAAATTCAAAGCGACAACACTATGTTTTTAAGTATTCATTTTTTAATTCAAGCTTCAATCTATGAGGCGACTGTCTCGGAAACCTAAAACACCGACAGGATTAAGTGGATACCCTATTCGGAACTTGTCGCTTTTTAGGTCCATCTGTCGCTTTATTTCATCTTTTGTATTAAAAAATGAGACGGTAGAAGCATTCGTTACATCTTTCTAAATCATTATTTTTAAACATCGTACAGTTAACTGTGATGGTGTACGAATGACGTGTATTTCTGTAGACACTTGCATCACTAGCTAAAATTTTACTGGGACAATCCCTTAACTATAGTACTGAACAAAAGTGGGCACCCCATTGAGCAAGAGTTTTTTTTTTTTTTTTCGGTTGTGAAAGATTTCATGAGTTCACATATGGGAGGCTAGCTAAGAACTTGTTTTGTTCCTCTTTTTATCAGGCACATATTTAATCGTCTCCAATTTGGTCTGAGCTGTGCGCCTGAAATTTTCCAGACAAAAACAGCTGAGATTTTTTGTGTTATTGAGAATGTAGAAATCTACTCTGATGATGTAAACATGAGGGCTAATTCTCAGGCTGAGTTGAAGGCTGTAGTTGTAGGGTGTTGAATAGAACAAGGGAGTGTAATATCAAATTAAATATGTCCAAATTTCATTATCAGCTATAGCACGTAAGCTATGTAGAAAATGTAATCCTAGCTCAAGGTATTGAACCAGACAGGAAAGATGTTGATTCTGTTTGGCGCATGCCAAGGCCTACAAATGAGACAGTGTTGTTACGGTTCCTTGGTCTAGTAAAATACTATGCGAGTCGATTCACTACTCCGAAGAACGATCAAGACAGAACAGTTGGAACAGTCTGTTGGGCCTCGCACTGGTTGTGAAAGTTCCCCGAATCACAAAAACATGTTATAGTTCTGCGTTTCACTTGTACTGCCGTAACGAAAACTAAAACCAGGAAAATAAAACACGACGTAACAGCGAGCGCGGTGCTCCTGATAGCCCGTACACCATACATCAACACCAAGCAACTTGCATGTTTAAGTTAAAACCCACCAGTGTTTTTACCTCCAGTCGATAGAAATGAATTTGATAGTGTGGTGAATTTGATGACAATCGTGTAAAATTTTCCTTCAACAACCATTGCCAAAAGGGTAGAGACGAAGTAACTTACACGTGAAGTAGTAAAAGTGGATTTTTTTTCCACAGTTTAAAATCAACGTTAACTAATGGATGGTTTTGCAAAAAAAAAATCAGCACAAATTTTTATGTAGGGATTGTTGTCACGACTTACTTGCTTGGTAGTCATCATCTTCATACTTCACGGTACTGTTGGGCTTGTTTAACTACTAAGTAGTGTTTCTAGCTTGCGATATCATATCGACTTTAATTTAAATTTTTGCGAGGAATAAATATTTAGATTTAATTAAAACACTCGAGACATACGTATTTTTCCTAAGACATATCAGTGCACCAGTCAGAACCCACAATCAACCGATATTAGATTAAAAAATAACGTATATATATTGTGGCCATGTTGTATGTCACACGTTTGTCTGTGCTGGAGTAAACGCGTCCGGCGCTTGTCTCTAGTTTACTTGCGGGCACAATCTTGAAGTAGAGAGAGCAGGGCCGGTGTGTTGGCAGAGCTGCACGTGCTAAAAAAAGACGCGAACAGACTTGCGCTGGTTCTTGCACCGCGGGCGCGCCATTGAGGGGGTGTGTCCGACTACACGAGGGGGAAGGGTTGGCGGAGGACAGACGGGGTGTAATGCGTGATGGCACATGCGCAGATGGAGCCTGCAAACCCGGCGGCGTTCTAGCAAGGTGACCTGAACCACGACAGTTACGAGGTGCGGGCTTATACAACACGTTGTTGAACGCGGGAGCTATCCTGCGCATCTCTTCAACATTCTCTCCCTTCTCCTGTACACCGTCGCGTTAGCCAAGTTCCTCATGCGGCACGCCAAGGCTCTCCGAGACAAGGCAAGTCCTACTGCAAGTGTTGTAATCTCTGTTCCCAGCTTGTCAAGGTCATTGTCAATGGTGAAATTACCTCTCCTCCGTGACGATTTTGTACGTCTCGTTCACCGCTTTTTAAATATTCTCTGATCAGAGAACGCGCGCCCAAAGGAGAATGCGATTCGCAAAAACATTTTGTTCCTCCATTTGATTCACAGTGTATAAAAAATCCCGCGTATTTGCGTTGTAAATTATAAAAATGTTTTCAATAAAAATGGCCACGCAATAAAGTCGAATATCTTAACGTAGTAAATCCGTCCCCACTTTACCCATCACTGACCACAGAAGATAGCTGTTCTTGACACTTTCTTTATAATAGAGGGAGAGTGTAAATTCCATCGCCCAAATTTTAGTAGATTATGTGTTTTATTTCATAATCCTATAATTTTTTTTACATGTGATACATTCCTCATGATGCATGGCTAAGAAAGGTGAAACGCGTGTGTAATACCCTAGTGTCATGCTTTCTGCCTACAATTCGTTCATTGTTCAAATAGTGGTTGCATTTCTTGAAAATAACGGTATAGTTCAGTCATTTTAAACATTAAAATCGCAAAAATGCTTGAAGTTTTAATTTTTTGATACGTTGTTAGGACCATTACCAGCATTGTGAATCCAAGTTTGCAGCTTTGAAATACCTGCTCACTACGTAATGTTTGAAAAACTGTCAAATTTCGGATTTTTTTTCCCTAGTAATTTGCTTGTAGCTCTTCAAGTATGCGGTCTGGGGAAAATTATGGTAGTCAATATTTTAAACTAAATTAAACTATCAACAATTTGGACACTGTTGCAGCTCACTACATTCAATTGTCCTCGAGAAATATAACTTTAAAATATTGACGTTTTTTTCCAAAAAGTGAAAAATTTTGGTTTCTGTCGAGTTCCGAGACAAATATCGGGAAAACTACTCACACTACGAGGAAACTAACGAAAAGATTATGTAGCAATTATTTTTAGCTTTACTTTAATCACAGAACTACGCCTGTAGACCTATCGGTTCTCCCAATATGTTTAAAAAAAAATTGGAAAATTTGACCATTATAAAAGAAGTAAGTACTTCCGATGGCGATTTGTGGTTATTTTAATAGCAAATCATAAAGCTTGTATGTATAAGGAATTAACTATGCATTTAATGAAATCAAATGTTATTAAATATTACATTAATGAAAATATCTATAGCAAAAAAAAAAAAAAATCAGCCAATTTGTCCGCTTTGAGGGTTATGATAGAGATCCGTCGTGCCACATCGCTATGAGTTGTCCGGGTCATCTTCATGTCTTGTCATCGGTCTGGATGACAGAAACATTTAGGTGTAATTTGCCGAAGCAGAATTCTCGCACACCGGACGTAATTTTCCGCGTTTGATGCGTGGAGACAGTGAAGCGATAAGGTTCAGCTTTTCATGGGCTCGACAGTAACAGCATCGCATCTATTCGAGGTGCGTCAAACTGGCGTGCAGTGTTTTCCTACTATTTTCCCTGAGGGACTTAAAGCGGCAACCCTACAATTTTATTTGTGGCAAGTTTGTAGTAAAGTCCAACGCATGCTTCCAGTGTTGTTTTTATTTTCGGGTCCGGGTGGTATTATTCCAGTTACAGCTGTCAAAAAAAAAAATTACCCGTTTTGAGGGGCCCCAAAAACATGTTTCTAACAAGCATGTTGCATTTTTTAAATGATGTAAGCCTAGTTTTATCCGTGTGTTCTTTTCGTATATAAATACATTGTGATAAGTTTAGCTGTTTCGCGTAGAAAAGAATAGGCTCGGCACGCTACAACACATAAGCCTCGTAAGTCCTGCTTTGTGGCATATGCAACCCTCCAGCGCATCACTTCTTGCACTTGCAAATGAGTGTTTGTGGATCCTGTTCACTGTCTGTAGTAACTGCGGTTAACCCTTGCTGGCTTCTCGTCCAGCCACAACCTTCTTCACCTTCAACCACTGTTGCACATAGTGGTGGGTTCGGTAGGAAACTATTTGGCAGCTTATTCTGTTGGGGGTTAAGTTAATCATTGCATTGACTGCTTTCTTCATTAAAGTTCATATCGTAGACCCTGTACAGAGTCGTGGTTGTCCTCTCCCCCTTCATACAGAGCCACTAGGCACTTCTCTCTAGCTGTGACAATGGTCTCGTGACTAGCATTTGGTTGCAGAAAAAATGTAGCTATCGCTACCAGATGGTGATTCTCTTGGAGAATGAACCATTCGCCTCTCACCAAGACGATCCGGGTTCGATTCCCGGCGGGGTCGGACCCCGGATTTTCGCATGTGGGAATTGTACCGGACAATGCTGCTGGTCGGCGAGTTTTCTCGGGGATCTCAGTTTCCCCCGTCCTTTCATTGTGGCGCAACTCCATGCCTCATGTCACCCTTCAACAGCGCTGAAGACCTCCATGTAGTGTACTGACCAAAATCACTCATTCACTCATTCTGGAGAATGAACAATAATATGAATTTCTAGCTGGCAGAAAAGGGTAAAGGTGGTGTCGCATTTACTGAATGTCGTTAAAAAAATTCAAATCCAAGGTAGAATTCCAGTTCTCTTCTATTGAAAGCAAGGGTGGAAAAATACACACAGCCTAGCTCATCTCTGCCAATTTTCTGGAAGTAGACATTGTCGTTGGTCGAGCCCAAGCCACTGAAAAGAACTAGGTCCACAGCCTCAAAGGACGTACTTTTGTCGAGTGCGGTTCTGACGTCACTTTCTTCATCTTCTGAAGCTCTCGTAGTCTCAATTCCCTGGTCAATCAGGCATTGTTTGTTTCTTGTTGTTGGATAAGAGTTTTTCGTGGTGCACTCGGATTATTGTTGACCCTTCAAACGAGATGTCATTGCAAGAAATAGCAGTGTAGCGACGCAGTAGTTCAGCAATTTTTGTACTCTTGACGATCCCATCCTCTGGATATCCATCAAACAATACTGAAACATTCTTACGAAATAGTTGAATGTATAGCTGGCGTACCTAGCAACCACTGCTCTAATGGAATCATTATGGTGCCAGATAACCGTATGTAACATACATTTACATAAATGAAAAAAAAATTCATCTACATAAGTTCTCTGTATATGGAAAGGTTACTAGTCACTAACAATGGTGGACCCATTGAAAGAATACCGAGGAATCTTTTCTAGCCTATAAACACCTTCTTCCTTCTACTTGCTTCGGTCCTACTCGCTGGACACCCTCGAACACTCTTCGCAACCCAATACTTCTCGTCACTATCACTTGAGTTCGCACCAGGCACCTGCCATCCAAAACTCTCTCGCTCCTGCTGCAGCTCCCCCTTATATACCCACAGGTCTCGAATTCTCTCGGCAAGTCTCTGTTCTCCAACCTCCTGGAAAAGCATCGCTTCAAAGTCAGGCACCACCCCGAGAGATAAAGAAGGAACAGGGACATTCCAGATCACGATATCTCCCTCGGTTACCGGGTGGTCGCCACTGCACATGGGCGCACACAATGTACGCCAAACCTCTTTGTTATTGCCGCTGCTATATCGGCTTACACTGCTCTCCGATTACAGCGGCGTGCAGGTTGTTATCTTGGAGTAATACAATCCATGCACAAGGTGGTCTTTTAGTGCTGCTGCCACTGTATTGTCTACAATACATTCAGAAAGTGTTGTGATATTTGAATGAGTTCTGCAATGGGTTCGTATAATAAACAGAAAAGTTTTTTTAGACCTACGCCATTGTGAACGAATGTTGTCGTACTGCAGAATAACTCACAATAAAACAAAAAACAAAGGACAAAAAACCAGTAAGATGTAGTCAACAGAAACATACAGATAATTTCTGAAAGGAATGTATTCATATTCCAGAATCACTGAAAGAAAAATTTCGTAGGACGACTTCCCTGCAAAATTATCTTGTACCAACCACAACATAATTTTGTGGTGTCAACAATATTTTAGTGGTGTCAACAAAATGTTTTTGTGATGACTACCAAATAAATTTTGCATGGTAAATACCCACAAAATATTTTTTTCTGTGAAGACGACACAAGTACAAAAACAGATTCAAAACAACATTAAGTTAATTCCCAAGTGAAATATAGTCGACTGGAGAAAGACGACACAACAAACAACAAAAGACAGACGAAAAAAATAAAAACCAACAGAAATAAGGTGTCTGAAAAACTAACCAAATTGATAAACGACAACACAAATAACGAGAGACACGAATGGATTTGAACACAGGCATGACTCAGCACAGACAAAAAGATGGCGAAAATATGGTAGGCTTCTAAAGACAACAGATACGACGTTTCGGGAAATGGTATCTGTTCCCATCTTCAGGGACATGTACAGACTGAGGAACTCCAGCAGACTGACTACCATTGTACTGTAATTGGCTGTCAAGTGGAATTAACTAATTTGTGCAGTATTGTCTGTTATTTATGAAACGTTATTTGGCCTAAAATAATTGCATATGCCCCATGAAAACCAATATCATAAAAACGTTGGTGACTTAGGACATTAAAAACTAAATTTTTCGCATCTATGGCTGCCCGAGTAAAGAAAATAACTTCCTGTAAATTCAAAATAATGAATGTCCATATTAAAATTGTAGGATGTAATAAATAAAAAAAGTAACAAGGGTTTAAAAAGTGCTCACTTTATCCCGGACCACCTATATCGTAGATGGGCAGACCATGTCAACCTCACCATGCGACACCGAGGTGGCAGAGTGAAGCTCACGAGCTCGGTCCTATATTTAGCGTCGCCTTCAAACACTCGCAACCTGTGACGGCAGCTCTTTGTTATAATGACGTTTAGGTTCGGTTCCTGGCAATTGCAGATGTAGAAAAATATATTTGGGGGGGGGGGGGTACTTATATAATTTTATGGATTGTAAATAAAAAGTACCAGCCATCTCAAAAGTGGTGTTTGCTGTTACAGAACATTAAAAATAATGTTGTGAGTCGTGACTGTCTGGCTGGGCGGTGTAGTACGATACAGTGGTGGTGGATCTAGGACACCCCCTTGGCGCCGTGGCTGTCTGGCAGAGTGGGGAAATGTAATACAGTGGCGGCAGTGCTAAAAGACCTTCTTGTGTGCTGCATAGATAGTATTACTCCACGATAACAACCTGCACGCCGCGATAATCGGAGAGCAGTGTAAGCTGATACAGCAGCGGCAATAACAAAGAGGTTCGGCGTACATTGTGTTGCCCATGTGTGGTGGCGACTACCTGCACCCAATATCGGGTAACAGAATGAGATATCGTGATCTGGATTGTTCCTGTTCATTCTTTACCTCTCGGGGTGGTGCTTGACTTTGAAGCGACGCCTTTCTAGGAGGTTGGAGAACAGAGACTTGCCGAGAGAATTCGAGATGTACATGTGGGTATATAAGGGGGAGCTGCAGCAGGAGCGAGAGAGTTTTGGATGGCAGGTGCCTGGTGTGAGCTCAAGTAATAGTGACGAGAAGTATTGGGTTGCGATGAGTGTCCGAGGGTGTCCAGCGAGTGTGACTGCAGCAAGTAGTAGGAAGATGGTGTTTATAGGCCAGAAAAGATTCCTCGGTATTCTTTCAGTGGATCCACCATTGTGAGTGATTAGTAACCTTTCCATATACAGAGAACTTATGTAAATAGTAGTTATTTGTTTTGTTTGACGTCTATTGTGATAAATCGATATAGATAGTTGTAAATAAACTAGGTTAGCTTTATTAATTTCCTTGCTTTTATCAAAGACCTACGTCCCCAAATGTACCTAGCTCCAAACTTGTTACAATAATATACATATAAGTAGAACACATTAAATGTACTTCGATCATCATAGAACAAAACTCTGGTTTACTTGAGGCGACTGGACATACTTTGGCTACAAAATGTTGAACACGGTTTGGGAGGAGCCCATTCAGCCTCCACTCCCCAAATCCACCACTGGTTCCTGGTAAGAGGATAAGGTAAGTGGGCTGTACTTCTCGTCTACAAATAGGTCATCAAATACGGTGACATGGTAGAAAGTGGGAAAGGAATCGACCATGGTCTCATTTTAGGAACTATCCCAGCATTCACCTGTACCTACTACAGGAAACCATGGTGAACAGAAATCAGGATCGCCGGAGCCGATAATCGGACTCGGATCCTCCTGAGAATATGACTCTTAACGTGTTACCATTGCCCCACCTCGCTCGGTGGTTCCTGTCCTGGTACAGCTGATGTGAGTTTTTGCTTTAGAGCGTTCACGCATACTTATGTAAATGTTTGTCACTTGAAAAACAATGCGTTTCACCAATTTACCTAATGTTCTTACTGGTACTGCAGTTGGTATTTTTACCTTCTTAATTGCAGAGTTCGCAATAACTAACATACTGTCAGCTGTTCAAGGAGACAAGTGTTGTTCTTCCTTTCTTTGCTTTTCGAGAGAAGACACTACCTTCCTCCTACTTTCAAGTAATTTAAGCATACTTAGCATCTGGAAATGTTTGTTATTGAATTGTATCAGTAAAAATATGTGGCGGTGCGCACAGTAGGCCTAGTGTGTAATGTAATGAGCGTATGGCAATTATACATGGCATAGTCTTGTCACAGTAAAGTGAACACTTACGAGGTCCTGCTAAAGATTTTGTTTCCAGCAATTCCTGTCTCTCCGCAGCTCGTCAATATAAACATGTGTTTGTCCAGCACATTTTTAATATACCATTGCTGTTGAAAGTTAACGTTTTAGACTGCAACAAAGAATAAGTATTAGTGCTTAGATCTAGTTGGAAGGGCTCTTAGAAAGATTTTACTTTGTCGTTCAAGTTCTGTAGATATGGGAACGAGGAAGAGATTTACGCTGGAACCAATTGCTGGTAACATGTCAGAAATAAAACTTAAATGCCTCACATAACAAGAAACCAGTAGCTAATTGCTTGTTCAAGCGAGACTGAAATGTTGACAGGTTTGATAACCATGCCATTAACCCAACAATGTCCACGGTGAACCACGCTGCCGCGAGACAGTCGTTTACCTATTAAAATGTTATGTAACTTAGTTATTGCTATCGTAGCCTATACTTTTCGCAAGAAGAATAACTTTATTCTCTCAAGGTGGGGTTTCACATTCTGTGTTGAACTTTACATCTATAAACTATAACAACATTTTCATTGAAATCACTAAAAGAATATTATAGTGCTTTATAACGTGATACAAATTCCTTCGGTATTGTTCACAAATTATTACATTCGCATTACCTTATTACTCTGAAAAGGTTAGAGTATATTTATAATTTAAAAACATCATATGACATTGCGTCATCAATATTGGTCAAATGTAATGAATGTTTGAGTTTCTAGCAAGGTGTATGTATTTTACTAGAGCACGACAATGATGCATTTTAAATGTGTGTTTCTAAACAATTAAATAAATAATATAATTCTGACTTGGCTTGTGATGCCCTTCTTTTAACGCACCCGCCTACTGGCCGTGTATTAGTGTGAGGGAGGCACAGCGCGAAGGGCGATGTTGACCAGCTCCTGTGGCGCGGTATCGTCTCTACCGCAAGACACTGAAACGGCGTGCAGTGATATCGTAGAACACTCGCTTGACTGACACTTTCAGTGGTGATACCATCTTTTTATTGGTGGAAAGTTTTATAAGTCCATAGCATGCTATTAGACTAGGTTCACACGAATCCCGCAAGTAGTTTTACAGATATAACAGTTTGAAGAAGCTGTTTTTAGCCATTTTGAGGAGCTCCGAAATGATTTTTCTAATCGACTAGGTGCTTTGAAACGACTCTTCAGTCATCGTTTGGAGTGTATTTTTTTTCATGCATAGACACTATGGACATATGTGGAATAGTTTCTTTAAAAAAAAACGGTATTCCGAACAAGCTGCAACGCACTTGAAGCGCGTGGTAGGCGAGGCCCTTAAGGTTGTTCACGTGGCAAAAATTCAAAATTTTATATTTTCTTGGCATAGTATTAGTTTCATAAACGTTACTTGGGCTACATTTTCCACTTGTAGAAATTTTTTACCTCTCATAGTTTTCCCATAGCTGCATGTCAAAGTCAGAATTGCAAGTTACAGGAACATAGGTATAACAAAAACCAAATGACTTGCTCGAATGAAATAATTTACACTGAAATTAGATATAATGGGCACTATGTTAAAAGATTTAAATCACAGAATGGAATTCCTTTGTACTTTTTAAATGTATCCGAAAATTACGAAAATTTACCTCACCTATTGCAATTTAAAAAAAATTGCTTTGTTGTGTGTTTTTAAATCTTTTATTCTCCGTTCACTCTTAGTTGAGTTCTGAAGTAAACAAATAACGTAATATCATTGCACTTCGCTAGATTCTAATTGCCTCAATTTGTGCAGCGCGCCGACGTACTATTTCCAACCGACAAAACTGTGTACAGTCGGTATCATAGGAAACAACAACGTCCTATACATTAAAACAATATTGCGTGAAAATTTCGTACGTGTTATTGTCATACGGAAACAAAAATTACATAAAAAATTGATAAAAATATTGATATCATAAGCAATTGCATTATATTTCAAAATTTAATTGTAATTATCAAGCCGTGACTAACGATCGTATTCAAATATTCTGGTACTAACGTAACGAAAATTTGGTGCTACATGCAGAAAAAAAGTTGTCCACAAAATGAGGGATTAAACTTACTGTAAAGTCATCCTGATTTATTCTGTACTTCGTTTTGGAAAAATGACATTTTATAAATCACCAAACAATCTGTCAATAATTCACGACACTTTTTTTTTTGTAAAGAACGTTACGCGAAATTTTTATTCTTGCCTTATAAACGTCGCCACAGTTTGTTTAATAATAAAGACATATATCCACGTTTAGATAATCATGCAAGACATTTTCACTGTTCACGTCCAGCGTCACATAACCTAATCATCAAGCGATGTAAACATAAACCGGCGCGAGGGCGGAACGAAATAGATCAAGGAATTTTGGTTCGGACAAACTTGAACGGAAAATGGATACACGGAAAAACCATTCGCAGAAGCCACAACATTGACGCGTTAATGTCCAAAAATAATTTTATAAAAATAATAATAAATAAAAAAATAAATAAATAAAACATATCTGATTATATTTCTGACTTTTACTGTGATAATTATTACTGAACTAAACGTTTGGTATTTTCAGAATTCCGTACATCTACAACTCGTTAATCAACTGTACGGACGTGTGTTCCGCTAACCATAATTATAGTAATAATCATATAGTGTCGTATATTGTGTTTGCAGCGTCTGTATATTTTAGATATTTGTTAATAAAACTCTCTCATTAAGTGATGGAGTGGTAAATTTATATGTAAACGACAGTTAACAGCGATCTATTTCTTATGCAAGATCACAGTGCATGGCGGTCGGCAGCCAATGAACATGTTTGTTTATAATTTGCTTTGTTTATCCCACGGTCGTAGAATAACAGGTCTGGACACTCGCCTATCTAACAATGTATTTTGCTTGACCCCCTTGTTGTTTGGCTGTAGTTCGTCAAGTTACCGAGAATGCCGTATTTTTTGGCGCTGTTTTCCGGGCGGTCGGACTCAAACTCCATCCACTTTTTTTCCAATGTTAAATTTATAAAGTAAATAAAGATTGCTAGAGCCTTTTCTTAAATTTGTGAGCGAAGAAAGCTTTTCATAAATTGATAAAAAAATACGTTTTGATAAATTGTTTATCTTAGCGGAAAGGAAGTGGGCGGAGTTTAGTCCGACCGCCGTAACATCAGCGCCAATAAAACACAATATTGTCGGTAACTTGGTGAACTACAGCCAAACAACAAGGGGGTCAAGTTTCCAGGCGAGTGTCCAGACGTGTTCTTCTACGACCGTGGTTTATCCTAAAACTCAACTTAGAGTGAACGGAGAATAACATAGTGCACATAATATCTCATTTCTGTGTAAATTATTTCATTCGAGCAAGTCACTTGCTTGTTGTTATACCTATGTTCCTGTAACTTGCAAATTCTGACTTTGACATGCCGCTATGGGGAAACTATGAGAGTTAAACAATTTTTACAAGTGGAAAATGTAGTCAAAAGTAACGTCTATAAAACTAACACTATGTCAAGCAAATATAAAATTATGAATTTTTACCACGTGAACGCCCTTAGGGCGTGGTAACCTCAGTTTTCAACGTCTTTTCATATTTTTATATTTGAACCAGATATTTTTTTCCTTATTTTAGACATTAATTGTGACTAAATCTTCCTCTTAGAAAATTGTTGTATCTCTCACAGTTTTCGCGTAATGAGTCGTAAACGTCAAATTGTGCATTTTTACGGTTTTATGTACGCCACTAAAACCGAACCGACATACCGAACCGAAAAAATTTACAGCGTGTAACAATGTTGAAGGCTATGACTTGACATATATAAAAACGAAAATAAACAAATTCTTGTATTTAAAAAGTACAGTATTTATATTTTAAAAATTTCATTTCAAAGTTTAGCATTTTTTATTAAATACAAAATTATTTCATTTTTTGTTTTTTAAGTGGCGTACATAAAACCGTAAAGTGCAAATTTTGACGTTTACGACTCATTACGCGAAAACTACGAGATATACAATTTTCACAATTTCTGTCTAAAATATGAAAGAAAATATCTGGTACAAATATAAAAATAAAAAATGACGTTAAAACTGAGATGAACCGCGCCCTTATGTCACGGTGGCCGATTGGTCAGATCATTCGCCTCGCACCAAGGCGATCCGGGTTCGATTCATGGTGGGGTCGGTCCGCAAATTTTCGCATGTGGGAATCGTACCGGACGATGCCGCTGGTCGACGGGTTTTCTCGGAATCTGCTCCATACTTCATGTCACCCCTCACTAAATCCCTCGATGTTGAGCGCTGACCAAAATATGTCTCACTCACTCTAGACCTACAGATCGTCAATAGAGATTATTCGTCGGCTGCCAAACATGGTTATCGAAATCTTCAAACCAGCCATGACTGTAGAAAAATAGAATTTATGGATACAAGCTGGGTAAAACCTAAGATCCACTTTTCAGAAAACTGGCAAAAATACCTACAAAGCCAAAAACATGTTTGCAAGCAACCACACCAGTCTTCAGTCATGTTTGTCAATTGTAACCAACCGCCGCGGCTTCTACCCAGAAACCATTATATTTGCACACTTATATTGAGTATAACTTAACTTGTTCTATATCTTTGAACATTTGTGTACTTAATGAAAGACTTTTTTTGATGGAATCGACTACACTCGTACTCTAAAAAAATTAATGTGTGTTTTACTTGCGTGAATAGGTTATACAGCAGTCACCCTTGACTTTACTTGACATTGAAAATCACTTTTTAGTGTTCTCGTTGTTTTAAGTGCAAAAGCAAGTTTGTATCTTTGTCTAAATAGAACAGTGGATGCATTTGGTGCACTGCATCAGACTGAACAACATGCAGACCTTTTTAAAATTATTACTAACACAACAAGGATTCTTAGAATACTGGAGATAAAATAAATGTATTTTTTTCTACATGCATCAATAACGTTAATGCTGTACTGGTTATGAGGAAACAACGTCAAGAAGGCTTACGCTCAAGTTGATATTTATTAAGTAACTATCACAGAAATCTACGCAGATTAAATAATGACTCAATTTAAAGATTTTTACACGCAAAAAAAAAAAAGCGGGCCTACGTAGCGTAGTCCGGTGCTATAGGTTCTGTGTTTGAATCCTGGGTTACACATTTAATGAAGATTGTATTTTGTACCTACTGTTGGGTGCAGTGCTCTACGTGCCGTCGCTCTCCTACTAAAAATATCTTATCTCACGATTACAAAAAGTATTTGCGAAGAGAGAAAAAGAAGAGTAAGTTTCTTAAGAACATTTAAAAAAAAAAGGGAACTGTCCTTAGAATTTAAGGATTAAAAAAAATTAACGAACTAGTTTAAGCCTTCGACCCACTATAATCACATCATCACGGACTCGTTATCTTCACGGAAAAAATATTGTTACTGTTTTTCTTGACAGTAAAGTTACATTAATAATTTATTTTTGTAGAAATTGAAGGTTTGTGTGCAAGATAACGTTTTCAAACTTCCGTATTCCACTAAACTGACAGCCAACTTCTACCCGGAAAGATGGCCATATATTTTCCTTTTAACTACAAGACAGTAAAATAAACAGCCAGCGTGGCCTTCGTGGAACCAATGTCGTAACCTTACAATTTTTTACGTGACACTGAACTTGTAGCAACGTACCAATCTTTCCTGTCGGAAAATATGACCAACGCGCTATAGAAGGAATTCATAGCTACCAGGATAATTTTTGTCTATTTCCTCGAAGTACTTTTCAAATTTGCTAGACCTGCACAAAAATATCTCTTTCGAGCATTAAAAAATCTCCCTGATTCGTACAAGATGATAAGTATGTGCATAAGAGATCTCTAGGTGCTTGAATTTGCAGCTTTTTGCATAAAAAATACAGATCTTACAGGCTTCATTAACATTGTTAGTGACAATAAGTTATTTCAGTTTATAAAGCTGTAAATAAATTACGCTTTGCTGTACTTTTTTCTTTTATTTAATCATAGACCTCCGTTCCGCTGCGTACCTTGCCCAACTTGTAACAATATAATTGAACATGTAAATCCCGAATCTTTGCTCACCCCACGCTTCTCATGTAGACAGTGCCTCAAGGCTCGATCCCCGGGGGTCGACCCGAATTTTCGCATGTGAGAATCGTGCCGGACGATGCCTTTTTCTCAGGAATCTCCCGTTTCCGCTGTATTTTAATTTCAGCGTTGTTCTCTATGTTGTAATTGTTTCCTCGCTAGTCCTGATAACCTCACTGAACAGAATCTCTTCACTTCATTTTAACTAAAATTGGCCACAGTTAACTACAGTTGAACCTTGTCGGGAGTTTTATGTTAGCGTTTTATAGACCTATCATGCCACTGCATGGGACGTGAAGGTTTTTTCTTTTTCGTCTGTCGTTATATTTACACATAAAAGCTAGTTTTAAAGCTAGTTCATAGATAACAACACACAAAAATAAAACACCGAGAATTATTACAAAAATGTTGAGTTAGTATGCATGGCGAGAGCAAACAGTGCGAGTTGCTTTAATGCGGCAATATGCCACAGTTACACTACAATGCCGAATAGACCTCTGCCCATGTTACGTTACAAAAATACAACCACACACACACTTCGGATGTATTAAGTTTCTGGGAATATTTCCCTATTTTTAATGCTAGTTATATTAAGCGTCTGTCTTCTAATTGTCCCTGTTCACGCGTGTTGTGTGCACCTTGGAGCAACACAATTCCCCTGGTCCTAAGTACTGTCATTAGGAAAGCGCACGTCAAGAAGTTAATGTGCTTGTCTGCAGGCTGAACAACTTTGTTGTGCCACGAGGCTAACGACGTCTGGCACGAAAGTGTGTTATCTTGTGATGGCAACTGCTCATCATGGCTGGGAATTCCCGAGAATCTTATGTGAGCGGTCAGCATGTTAATGTATGGAGGTAAGCATATTTGTTGGAGAGCGCGTATGCACGACACAGTTTCGTAAACAGTAGCTTGGTTAGAACACAACGTGCGCAGGTTCATTGAGTAGGCAATTTTATTTTCGGTGGACCAGTAAATATTATTGGTAATATGTATGTATATATATATATATATATATATATATATATATATATATATATATATATATATATATAAGGTTTCTCAAGTAAGCTCTAAACGATTAACAATTTTAGTAGTTTTCTAAGAACTTTTGAAAGACCTGTTTAATGTTTGTTTCAGCCCGTTACATGTTCACGTGAACTTTCCTAAACTAATCTATGTAAATTAATCTGTCATTGTAAATCCGTTATGCACAACTATTGCATAAAGATAAAAATGGCAATTGCGGGTTTATCTATACATATAAAAATGAACACTGACTGACTGACATATCAAACTGCAGCCTAAACCACTGAACATATAATCGTGTAAATTTTTTGTGGGTTCCCCTTAGGTCGTAGGCGAGCACTAAAAAGGGAATTTTCGAAATTCGACCTCTAAGGTGGTGAAAAAGGTTGAAATGTATTTCCGAAGGAACGTCGATAGAGCTTGAACCCGACGGCCTATCATCGTGATTTTTACTTTAATAGGACACTCATAGAAATGCATATTAGACATTTTAAGGATTTTTCTAAACTCAACATTTAAGGGGGTGAAAAGACTTTAAATGTGTTTCCGATTAACTATCGATATCTATCGAATCCTTCGGGATAAATAATTGGTTATCACTTCAAAATGTTGCTTACATAAATACCAATAGTAGTGTTAGAGTTTTTTGAAATTCAACCCCCAAGCAGTAAAAAGGGGTAAAGTGTGTTCTTTATTAATCGTCTATATCTTTGAAACACAATTGGCTATCGTCGTGATTTTTACTTTAATAATTGGTTACATATACAACTGTATATAGAAGGACTCCAAGACGTTTCTAAATTCTTTAATTTACGGGGGGAGGGGGAATACGTAAAATTTATTTTCGAGTATCTCTCCCTATCCATCGAACAAATCGAGATATCGAAGTGCTCTTTGCTTTAAAATAATGCTTTTGTAAATAACCCAAGTACCATTAAAATGTAATTTCAGTATTCGACCCTAAAGAAGTTAATAAGGGGTAAAATGCGTTTTAGATTCACAATATATGTATATCGATCTCATTGATTTTTATATAGCGACGTGATTTTTGTTTAAGATTGATGCTTACTGAAATAACTGAAGAGAAATTTCAGGAATTTTCGAAATTCGCCACCTAAAGAGGTGAAAAGGGGTGAAACATGGTGAAAAGTGTTTTCAAATAATCGTCGTTATTTCTTGAAACCAGTGGGCTATTGCCGTATTTTTCACGTTCAAGAGGCGCCAGTAAAATAGTCTAAAACGTGATTTAAAGGTTTTTCGAAATTCATTCTCTTAGGTGGTGAAAATATCTTGAATGTGTTTTAGATAAATCCTCAACATCTATCGAACCCATCGAGATATACAGTTGATTTTTGCTTCAGGATGATGATTACAGAAATGATCGCAAAACGCTTTTAAGATTTTTCGAAATTTGAACTCTCAGTACTGTGCAGTGGTCATATGTGTTTTTTAATGAATAATTGATTTTGATTCGACTGAACGGGCTAGCGTCGTGATTTGCACTTCAATTGGATACTTATACACATGTCTAAGATGTGAACTAAAAAAAATTTGAAATTCTATATCCAAAAGAGTGAAAAAGCACAAAATTTGTTTTCTTTCAATCCATGATATTGTTACAAGTTTGAGACATAAACTTTATATGTGGGCAATTCCCATGAGTTCTTTGGGATAGAGGTCTTATAATTAGAAATAAAAGGGTTAAATTAAGTACTGGATTTAATAGCTCACAAAGCTACGAAATACACAAAACAGTAATCAACTATAACTCTCACAACACAATTAGTTATGCACACAATTACTCCTGTGTCACAGACACGTTAATTAGCTTGGACAATTAAAGCACAAAGAAGTCTACCATCAATTAATTGAAAATTACAAATCACAATAAAATTCAGTCATATATCCAATCAACAGGCTTTCAAATAGGGACAATGTACAACCTTATCAGTCCGAAGTGGTGATGGCTCACCATGTGCTGCGCAGCACCCCGAGTGCACCGCTGTCTTCACTCTTGAGGTCTTCGGTTCGACTCCCGTCGCGCACCTC
>PNEQ01036005.1:0-24263 GCA_003012365.1 Medauroidea extradentata | reverse complement strand
TCCAATTTGTCGATTCAGCCCTTATATACCAGGCAAAACAGCAGGGGAATTACCGCATTACAGGGGTCTAAAATTAGATATTACATAATGTTTCGGATGTGGTTTGAGTCACGTACGCCACTTTGCAGGGCAAAAACGCAGTTGGTACAGGTATCTACGACTTAGTTTCGGCGGGATTTCCACTGTGAGACACTCGGGCTTTGAGTCATGGGCCAGCCCTCAAGGTGTTTCGACACAGGCCCCATCCAGCCCGCCCTCAGAAACACAGCATGCAACAATATCTTATCTAACCAATAGAGATATCGAGGTGTTGTTCGCGTATGTATTTAAAAATTATGTGTTAGTTTTTTTTACTTTATAAAATTACTTTATCATTAATAATAAAACGAAGTTTGTAAACTTTTAAGGCAGACGATCCGAAAAGCAAATACGAGCACGGAGAAGTAACTTATACATGAGTTTCACTCTACAGTAACCTATCGAGATGTGGTGTTGTACAACCTCTATGAGCCCGAGACATTAATATTTTATTTTTTAAATTAAATTTTATCCTCATGAATTATGTCGACATTCTGGTCTACACTCCGGGAAGTTCTGGGCTCGAATTCCGTTAAATGCTGCATGCGAACGTTCAATTCTGACCAACAAAATCTATAAGGCAGATCGAATTAGTGCAATTTACATGTAGCCGTTTAAAAGCGGTAAAATGGATTATACAGTTCACTTTCCACTTAAGTTCCTCGACAGTTCAGCTCACATATATCATCTCACTAATCTCAAGGTTAGGGCACCAAATCCGTTTTCGCGAAACCTTTTCCCACTAAAACCTTCTAATGGCATTAAACTTCAAGTGAATATTTTGAAAATATGTAATTGAGGTACCATCACCAATGGTTGTGCGCAGGGTAAACAGACGTTTTTCATTCGATTAGCCACTTACTTTTAGTTATCTGTAATTACCCCACAAAGTAAAATTTGCAGAGCTTCAAATAAGACCCAGGCGAAGTCGCTGTTAGTGGCAGGGACAAACTTTAGACTAATTTTCGCGTAGACAACTATAGCTGCTGCAGATTTAGTTCAACTAGCCGCTTGGACATTCTAACACTTGATGATTGAAGTATCAATCTTGTGTACAAAGAGGTTTTTCAGTTAAAGTAAATATTATCAGTTTCGAATAATACTCGCGAGCAAAGCCGCGGGGGTCTGCTAGACTAATATACGGGTACATCTCGGTCATAGGATCTCGTTGGCCGAAAGATCAATCTATTCGCCTCCCACCAAAGCGATCCAGGTTCGATTCCCGGCTGGGTCGATCCCCGGATTTTCGCATGTGGGAATCGTGCCGGACGATGCCGCTGGTCGGCAGGTTTTCTCGGCGATCTCCCGTTTCCCCCGCACTACTCCATGCTCACCTCATGTCACCCCTCACCAGTGCTGAGGACCTCGATATTAAGCGCTGACAAAAATCCCTCACTCACATCTCAGTCTGAGAGCATTTATGACTTGGACCTGTATGAGGCTAACTGCATATTGTAAACGTTCGTTTTAAATGACATATTCTTGCTGAATAAAACATTCGATTTTATAAATTAGGTAAATTTTGTAAACATGCAGTATCACTTGCAGTTATTTGGGTGGACAACAAAAATTACCCATACATTTTTAACACGTTTTTATCAACTCGCTTTCTTGTCTGCTTGTCTGTTTGGTAACATAGGATGTTCGGTATCAATGAACAATGTATTTATATAGGCATAGGGTTTTATATCAGGTTTATTAACTCGCTTTCTTGTCTTGTCCGGTGCAAATTTTGCAATCGATTTTAAAGTAACTTCCATGTGAGTTAGAAGAAACTTAGAACACAGCTCAGAAAAGAATGGGAATGCAATATGGGAGGGGAATATTTTTTTTTCTGATGTGCTACGTTGTTAAAACACATGATTGCAAAATTTCACATACACAAGATTTAAAAAATAATAACATAATGTTTAATAGCAGTTTTTAAAATATACCACGTTATTAAGACGAACTGAAAGTACAAAACAATTTTTTCCTATGAAAATACTTGTAATATTAAAACTAAAAATGCGGGGTGCATGCAATAGCAATGAGTGTAGATAGCAGTTATGGCTTAGAAAATTCACAAAACATTCTAATTATTTATAGTGCAATTAAAGTGTTAATGGCTTAGATGAACTATTCATGCATCAATTGCCACCTTTTGTATGCGGCACACAGGGCCACTGACAGGATTTCCTGGCCCCTATGCAAGTAAGTCTTTAGTGATCCATACCATCCCAAATTCTCCCCTTTATTTCTATATTTTCCAATGAAAACCGAAAACAATATTTGTTTTGCTGCTTAATAATACAGGAAGCAACAAATTGTGATATAAAAAATTATTTTTCACCACAAATAATTTGTTTCATAAGTTTTATTACATAATTTTTCATTTCACTGCCTCGTGTCCGAGCCCATCATGAGCTCGGGCCCCTGGGCATTTGCCCCTATTGCGCCTCCTCGGCGGCCCTGGCGGCACATGCTTTTCGTTGTAATCTTGCAAGTATTTTCATAGGAGAAATTATTTTGTATTTTTAGTGAGTTTTAAAAACGTAGTATATATATTTTTCTTAAAATTATTATAAAGATTGGATTAAAGCTCGTGTTGTCAGATGTCTCCGGATATTAACCGATGTAGAGATTTTAATCTAATCTTTCTAGCTCTCGGTAGCGTGAGAGAATTCTTTATTTTTTCGTGTAGCCAAGTATCTGTTATCAAGTAGGTTTGTAGTTTTATATGTTCATCTCCCTTCTGGCTAACAGAAAAAAATGCACTAATACCAGATGCCGAACTTGATTATAACTAATATAAATAATGGACGTGTATCGTACAAATTTTATATTTAAATTTCATTTAAAAACTCAGTCTTTTCCCTGCACTAACTTACATGGTGGTTGTTTTCAAGACAGTTTGCTTCTTAGCTTTTGTTTGTTAATGGATAGAATATGTTGAGAATACCGAAAGAGGCTGGCAGGAAAAATGAATAAATACTTACTGCAGTTACTTACCACGTGCATTCCAACAGTCCCTAGCTTGTTGCAGTATGGGATAACTACTGCACATGCGTACAAATAATTGGACAGTGAATGCAAAAAGATTCAAGCCACATTTAAATTTATATGTAACAAAGTAATATTGACGTCTAGAGGAATCTGACAACCCTTATTAAACTGATTAGGCCTACCTCATATTAATGAAAATATGGCACAGCTTTTAGAGTTAACCATAACACAAAATAGCCTTGTAGGCATATGCTATACGGCAGTGTTCTGTTTTAGTTGATTTGAGGATTGACTCATTTTACATAACACTGTCCACTTGTTTTGTGTGGTCGTATTATCGCCAGTCACTGTACTTAGCTTGCGAAAACTGGACGGTTGTCGAGAACCGTTTTACTGACTTTTAACGTAGTAGATACATTTATTGCAAAGTCGAGAATATAACTTCATGACATTTCATACTGTATGACGCGACATCTACACCTTCATATCAATGTAATTTTATACCACTCAGGTAATATTATACATTTGCTTGACATTTTCCTTTAGTGCACGTCACAGCGTTTCAATACGTTTATATGTAAAGTTCAGTGTTATTTAGTTACCAATTATTACGTAAATGTCTTGACAAATGTATTTGTTGGAGTAGCTGCTTCAAATACAGACTTTAGTTGCGGAATGGAGCAGGGGCGGAATCAGTTCTATGATTTTTTGACGGGGGGGGGGGGGCAATTACAAAGTAGCTACTCACACATTCCAAGTTAAAGAAGCGAGGTCCGGGAGTTCTCGCTGGAAAAATTTAGTTTTTAAGGTGAAACATGGTGCTATTTAAGGCGTTTCCCAAAGAAAAATTAAGTAAACCACTTTAACAACTTGTAATATTTTGAGAATAAACTATACATAAAAGTTCAAAAAAAGGGGTGGGGGACCCTGCCCCCCCCCCCCTGGATCCGCCAATAAAATGGAGTTCTTGTGCGCTCGGGACAGGCTTACGGCCGAAAGGCAAGCATTCATTCCAACCACACTGCAACTGTACTGCGATGAATTAAAGTATCGCTTGTGACAGAATAAATGTGGACAAATGGCGGATTGCAGGGATAGCGGAAACGGAAGTGCTCTAAGAAAAACCCAACAGCAATGAACGGAAATGTTCGCCACATTTCCCAAATGTGATAATCATATGACTCACTGGGTATCGAATCTAGATTGCCGTAGTAATATTCCAGAGATTTTAACATTGCTACTTCACAGTGATCAATTTCCCATTAGAAAGCAACGGCGAGAGATTATTTGTCAAATAGTTATAACAAGTTCATACAGAGAGTAGACTAAAAAAGATGTGACTTCAGTACAACGAAAAAAAAAAAAAAAATGAGTAAAGCTACCAGTTCAGTGCTAAGAAATGATTAATCCATGCGTGAAATTGGACTAAAAAGTTCGTCTGTTTGGTCTCCTAGCACGTGAGCGTAAGACCTTAGTGGTGTTTCCAAACGGAGAAAACATTAAAGAATGCCATCCGCAGGTGTGCAGCGTTCGGCTGATAGAATTTTATTCTAAAATTGCTCAACGTGCGTTCAGTAATGCAATCTTAGGACTATATTTAAAAAAATACACATGTGCATAACCATTTCAGGGACCGATCGGTAAAGAAACAACTCGAAATAGGCTATTCTTAGTGCAGTGTCGGTTCGTCGTCTCCTTACTTCGGCAAAGTTCGGGTTACCGACTTCCCCCTCTAGCATTTTTCTCCACCATCTTAACCACGGCCATAGAAGAACAGGTCTGGACACTTGGAGTTGAAAATTGACCCTCTTATGACTGATTGGTGCCACTGGCACTCTGGGGCTGTTTTAAGATTGTGCAAATGGATCTACAAGGAGTAAGCACATGTCGGAACCGCTAGGAGATGTGGTAGTACGATCCTATATTGCAATGTTAAAACAACACTTCATTGCTAGTGCCGCTTTCAGTCATAACCGGGTCAACTCAATAGCATTGTCATTGTTAGATAGGTTAGTGTCCAGACCTGTCATTCTAAGACCGTTATCTTAACTTACCGTTAACCAACTGGACAAAAATAAATACCTTAATTTTTTACGAAAAAATAACGTTTGGCCTAAATATTATTCTTGTAAGTTAAATAATTTAATATATTAGTCGGTAAGTACGTAACTCGCTGATGTTGGGATTCGTATTAGGTAAAATAAAGAATATTTTTGGAAACTATTTGCATATTTTGTGCGTAGTGTGTTGGCACTATGTTTCGTTTCAACACAACTCTCCACACTGATGGCTACTAGGAACTCGCCGAACAATATTAAATAACAGAACATTTCGTAGAAAATTTAATAAGCCAATTATGTGTATGCATGTCTTAGTAAACAGTCAGTGCTCAAATATACAATGCAAGAACAAAACGTCTGTATAACCACTGGCGAATTATCTTATTGTTACATTAACATGACAGTAATGTAAAATAATTTAAAAAATCATAGAAATACTTTATGAAAATTAATTTACTTTATGACTTGTCAACACTAGAATATAGTGTACATCTCGCGTTTTTGTGACGCTAAAGTATGTAGCTCGGGAAGTAGCACCCTAACACCATTAACCACTTGGCCACTTATCACTTGGAAATGTGTAGTAGTTGTCGAAGCTTTTTTTCTAGCGTCAGGAAATTGCGGGAAAAAAAAAAAAAACTTTAAGGTATGAATATCTTGGTACAGAATATTCATAACGTGCTGGGGTTACCACTGAGTCTCGTGGAGGCGATCTGTATGCGTGAAGACTGCGCGACAGTTGAGTGACTTGCTCCTAAGGGCTAGGGCAAGGTGTGATGTGCGTGCTGTGTCGCCCTTAGCGGTTCGCAGTTGCAGACCTCGGAACGCCAAAACATGGCAGTACACCCAGATGAAGAGGTTGGAAGTACATTTAATATAATAGTTTACTTCCCGTACAGCACTTTGAACGGGTTGTGTGGATGCAGTTAAGCGAAGCCAGCCCGCAGGTTACACGTAGTTATGGTCCATTCCGTGAACCAGTACACTTACCTGCTCTGCGGCCGTAGTTATGTGTCCCACTGTGCATCGCCGTTTGATTTTCAGTGTTGCCAACACTGTGCCACATTCAGAATATAACATCGAGGTGGCGTAAAAATTTCGAGTTCATTGACCTGTAGCACGGCCGTAGAAGAACAGGTCTGGACACTCGTCTAACAATGCATTTTGCTTGACCCCCTTGTTGTTTGGCTGTAGTTCGTCAAGTTACCGAGAATGTCGTACTTTTTGGCGCTGTTTTCCGGGCGGTCGGACTCAAACTCCATCCACTTTTTTCCATTGTTTAATTTATAAAGTAAACAAAGATTGCTGGCGCCTTTTCTTAAATTTGTGAGCGAAAAAAGTATTTCATAAATTGATAAAAAATACGTTTTGATAAATTGTTTATCTTAGCGGAAAGGAAGTGGGCGGAGTTTAGTCCGACCGCCTTAACATCAGCGCCAATAAAAGGCAATATTCTCGGTAACTTGGTGAACTACAGCCAAACAACAAGGGGGTCAAATATCCAGGCGAGTGTCCAGACCTGTTCTTCTACGACCGTGACCTGTAGGCTAGCCTCCGCGAATGTGTGTTCCGAAGTAGAGAACAGCTGGCTGCTTGTAGACATAGTGGTGCAGTGTGATTGGGCCGGTATTACATTGTTTCTTTGTTAATGGATCACTGCATTCCAGAGTTAGCCATATAAGCCAAGGGCCAATTCTGAAAGTACCACTAACTTACACGTCTTTGATTGAATTCTAACTTGTGTCCAAAAGAAAAAGCGAATTTTTCAAGTCTGTTAAAAATAACTAACCGATTTTGCTTTTGACGTGACACTTATCTGTCAGAAAAGTTCGTTCGTATATGGAATGGTCTTTATCTCAGACACGCACGGAGTACGAATATGGAAACAGAGAATATCACGCGTGACACCGGTTACCTGCAGCTACGGCGCCGCTCCGTCGCGTCATGGAAATTGCCGTCGGGCGCCATGGTAGGTAAGTTTGTGACCTTGAACCTCGTGGTCGCAGGCAGTGAAAGCTGTCGCTGTCGTCGTCGTAGTCTACGCATCGTTACCTCGAGGACCCGATGATCGCACTATTTCCATACAATCAAGAATCTGTTACGGCACTCGCCTGACTGGCGCTTGGGCTGCCGCGCAGTATGTTAAAAGATATCTTATTTGTCGTTAAGAGACATATACAATGACAGCTTTGCTAGTAGTTTTATGATAATTTTAGTAATATTTTTGAAATGCAGCCTATCATGGATATTGATGAACTGCTGCATTGTTTGGCACTAACACATATTTATTGTGCTCTAATTTTTTCGTGGCAATAAATCCCTCAGTTTTTTTTTTTTTTTTTTTTTTTTTTTTTTTTTTTTTTTTTTTTTTTTTTTTTTTTTTTTTTTTTTTTTTTTTTTTTTTTTTTTTTTTTTTTTTTTAATTTCTGCATCCTGTTTATCACAAATTTGGCAATGGAAATAAGGCAAAATTAATTATCTTTGTTTTATTTTTCGGAGTGAACTGTGCATTATTTTGCCAAAGTCTACATATAACTGCACACAGTATCGAACTGTTTCAATGCAGCTTACTAAAATCCACTTGTGTTCTTTGCACCATGAACAGAACTGCCGAGCATGGCCTCAAGGGGACCGTCCCGTCTTTCTTGTAGCTTTGTGAGCGTATATCGGGGAACATAATCAACACTTAACTTTGATTCTAACAGATTAGCTTATTTTTCTTGTGAAACCAAAAAATGATTACGTACTATACGTATTTAGTTGTACTATGTTGATTGCCAAACATTAGTCAGATAAAAATGGGTTTTAAAACACCAGTACAAAAACCACAAAGTAAAAGAGTACAAAACTAGAAATAAACAAAATTCTTAGAAGTAATTAAAATACCGCAGTGAATAAACTGCCTAGCAGACAAAACGACACAGAAAATAAACATGAAACAAAAACTGAGGATAAAAATAATGCACAGCAGGAAGGGGGGGGGGAGCACGATAATACAACTGTAACAACCAAAAATTTTAAGACATAACAATGTAAAAATAACTACTTAACCGTGGCGATCATAGTTTGAAAACTAATGTTCAGAATTACCAGATGTTTAGGTTTATCAGAGTCCGATATTCTGGTCAGAATATCACGATAGGTCCTATACGAGTTGCTCACTAAATTTACGAGTCGAGTCGCGCATCGCTCGGCTCAAATCGCAAGAGAGCCAAGTTTATGAATTCGTCATGTAACAGAAAATAGGCCTATTTTTAATTATTTTAAGCCACCGTTCTCGTCAGAACAGTCTACTACTCTCCGTTCCTCTAAGTTGAGTTTTAAGATAAACAAAGCAAATTATTAACAAACATGTTCATTGACTGCCGACCGCCGTGCACTGTGATCTTGTATAAGAAATAGATCTTTGTTATCTGTCGTGTACATATAAATTTACCACTCCATCACTTAATGGGAGAGTTTTATTAACAAATATGTAAAATATGCAGGCGTTGCAAACACAATCTACGACGCTATATTTTTATTACTGTAATTTTTAGCGAACGACACGTCCGTACAGTTGCTTCACGAGTTATCTAACGGCTGACGTGATGTTAAACGTACGAGTTTCTTGGTACTCTTGCCACTATTTAGCGATGTATGATTCTCTGAAAATACCAAAAGTTTAGTTCAGTAATAATTACCACAGTAAAAATAAGTCAGAAATATCACAATCAGATGTAATTATTTATTTATTTTTTATAAAGTATTTTTGGACATTAACGCGTCAATGTTGTGGCTACTGCGAATGGGTTTTCCGTGTATCCATTTTCCGTTCCAGTTCGTCCGAACCAAAATTCCTTGATCAATTTCGTTCCGTCCTTGCGTCGTTTTATATGTTAACATCGCTTGCGGATTAGGTTATGTGACGCTGGACGTGAACAGTGAAAATGTCTTGCATGATTATCTAAACGTGGATATATGTCTTTATTATTAAACAAACTGTGGCGACGTTTATAAGGCAAGAATAAAAATTTCGCGTAACGTTCTTTACAAAAAAAAGTGTCGTGAATTATTGACAGATTGTTTGGTGATTTATAAAATGTCATTTTTCCAAAACGAAGTACAGAATAAAACAGGAGGACTTTACAGTAAGTTTAGTCCCTCATTTTGTGGACAACTTTTTTTCTGCATGTAGTACCAAATTTTCGTTACGTTAGTACCAGAATATTTTAATACGATCGTTAGTCACGGCTTGATAATTACAATTAAATTTTGATATATACTGCAATTGCTTATGATATCAATATTTTTTATTAAGTTTTTATGTAATTTTTGTTTCCGTGTGTCGATAACACGTACGAAATTGTCACACAATATTGTTTTAATGTATAGGACGTTGTTGTTTCCTATGATACCGACTGTACACAGTTTTGTCGGTTGGAAATAGTACGTCCGCGCGCTGCACAAATTGAGCCAATTAATCTAGCGAAGTGCAATGATATTACGTTATTTGTTTACTTCAGAACTCAACTAAGAGTGAACGGAAAATAGACGATTGCAATAGTAGAGCTCTGTGTTATTTATTTTTCTGCTGCGTATATATATTTTTCTCTTTATAGTGTATACACTCACTACCACTGATTTGTAGTTTGTTATATTTGTTTTGTGGGTGTAAAGCAAAAAAGTAAACAGAAAACTAAATTGTTGAACAATACTTAACCGACTTGTTCCTGTCACCGAAGAAGTATTGCTAACTCCTTGGATGCACATTAGGGAGAATGCTCATCTTATTTCCGCTCCGGCCATTCTAATTTCGGTTTTCCATTGTGTTGCGAAATCTGCTTAAGTGGATGCTGCGGTGGTCCCTCAAATCAGGCCATAGACGCTTTCTTTCCGTTTCCTCATAGCCGTTTGCTACATCTCATATTGACCTCGCTGAAGGTCTGCCTACTGCGTGTATACTATAATTTCATTCTAAATGCTAGTAGGCTGTTTCCATTTTTTATATTTAGGTATTGTCGTTACTGTAGGCCACGGCCGTAGAATAACAGGTCTGGACACTCGCCCCCTTGTTGTTCGGCTACAGTTCACCAAGTTAACGTCAGTGTTGTGCGTCTTTAGCCCTGCAATCAGGACGGTCGGACTCAAACTCCGCCCACTTCCCTCCCACATATTTCCAGTGTTTACATTATAAATATAACCAATTTATCAAAACATATTTGTTATCAATTTATGAAATACTTCCTTCGCTCACAATCCTAAAGTATGGCTTCAGCAATCTTTATTAAGCCTACTTTATATTGTCAACACTGGAAAAAAGTAGGCGTAATTTAATCCTGACCGTCCTGATGGCAGCGCCAAAGACGCACAGCACACTCGGTAACTTGGTGAACTGCAGCCAAACTACAAGGGGGTCAAGCAAAATACATTGGTAGATATGCGAGTGTCCAGACTTGTACTTCTACGACCGTGCTGTAGGCGTTTACGATAGGCCATTCGGTTTGCACGGGAAAAACTGGTATTAGTAGACGATACACGGGAAACGGCGCGAAAGATTGCAAACACCACTGATAATTAAAACTGCAGTGGAACGAAACTGTACGCACAGTGATAGAAATATTAAAGAAATAAGCACGAAACGATTACAGTACTAAGTGGGCCAAGTCTTCGAACGTGAACTGTATGAATGAGTTACAATAGTTGTCACGACCTTCTGTGGGAGGCATTTTTCAGTACAGGTTGTACCTGTATGTGCAATGTTTTGTTTACTCGCTGTTTCGTAGGCCCAGCACGTTGAAATCAATATCTCCCTCAGTCACCCACCCAATATGTTTGTCTGTTTGGGTCATGTCAGAAAAGCAGTGAGAAAGAACGAATGACGGATAGGGAAGATAGGATCCGTGTCCTGACCTAGCGTGGAAGCTGACGACATCCTGCGTCAGTGATTTTGAGTAATTGTTTTTGAGAATATAGGTATATGCTATTAATTGTAAAGTTAGCACATTTTAACGCCATCTTGTCAACAATAGTACAGCAAAATTATTTTATATTGTGGCTGTATACTGTACCTTCGAAATACTCTCAAATATGTATGGCCACCTTATGTGTTGCATTACTGGGTTTTACATCAAAATGTGGCGGAGAGACACAAATAAAAAAAACGACGTTTTGAAAAATTCACTTTGCACTTCGGTCGTGACGTTATTACCAGTTTCGTACGACTGGAAAAGCGACTATGACTTGCTTATTCGGAGATGTAGTAATCTCGTTGTTGTAAACATGCGATAAGTCAAGAGACATAATGAATTGCTATGTTTATGAGCTGTCACTGTCGATGTACGTCCGGGTAGGGTACAACGTGCGTCCGTGTTGCGGCTCGCTTTGTGTGCCGTAACATGGCGGGGTTAGGCAGAGTCTGCAGTTTGCCTTGGTTCTTCTTCCAGCGGGTGAACTGTTTGCAACCTCCCGCCGAGGCAGATCAATTACTGCTAGGCGCTGGCACCCTCTGTGACGTCACGAGCGAGCACTTTCAACTGCCCGCAGTCCGGATTTGTCCGCCGACCGAAAACCGTGCAGTGCATCACCGGCCATGGGGAAATTACCATCAAATATTTACACTATAAACAATTGCCGGACAGTTTGTGCAATACATGCGAGAACACTGGTCCTGTTTCCACATCACGCCAAAATATATCAGAACAGAACAATAACGATTAATCCCAAATTTTCGCGGCCAATATAACAGTGAGAAGAAAAATGTTCTTTTGTCTGCGAACAACTAGTTTTCGTTACTACAACAGAGAATAAATGACTAAAACAAACATAGCAGTATGCTAAAACATGGACCTAGAAATACTGGGCTGTACACTAGCCTATTTACCAGTCCTAGTGATCTGACCACTCTATAGATGCTTATGAAAATTCAAGTTCTTGATCTTTGAAATTTTACCCTCGGTACGTTTACCCGTGTTCGAAATTTCACCTGATGGTCTCTCGGTCAACCTCTAAAACTAATATTATATATACATATAAATATAATATGTGTAGAGAATGCACTGTGGATGTAGCATTTAGTAAAATATTTATGAAGAGAAAATGTAGACTTTTTTTTTTGTATTCCCGTGATTTTAAAACCTTGAACAGCTTTGCAGGCGGTTATCAAATCCTTGTAATCGACAAAACCTAGTCACATGACTGAGATAACCTATCCTACTCGAGCGAGTGAATTTCCATAAGCGACGTATGACTGAAAGCACAACTAGTACTGTGGTGGTGTTTTAACATTGCAATGTACCGTTGTACTACAGCGCCTGGCTGTAACGGCTCTGACATGAACTTGCTACTCGTAGTTCCATTTACGCAATATTAAAACAACACCACTGACGCCAGTCAGTCATATGAAGGCCAATTTTTAGCTCCTCTATACCCATGCTGTAAACCTTTGCTCACAGTTCGTTCAATATCAAGGACGTTATAAAAGAAGTAGACTATTACGCTGCTCTTTTGTTTCATGACCAAGGCCGTGTCCGAATTCACAGGTATGCACTTCTACCCATGCGTACTTCACTTGCCCCGATCTATACTAGACGAATTCGGACGACCCTTGTTGGCTTCGTATTTTAAATGAACTAGCCAGAAGTATTCCTAAAAATTTTCATGAAATGTTATGATTTCGTCAGTGATGAACGACGGCGTAAAAGGTAACATCAGTCTTTCTTCGCAGAATATTCATGCGCAATGTAAAATTTAAAAAAATACATTAATGTGACATGACAAAATATGACTGCATACGAAATCATAACCTAGTTCCTAGTAGTAAGCATGATATACATTCGTTAATATAATATATGTAATTAAAACCTAAGAATTGGTTATTTGTAGTAGTTCTGGTAAATGTATTAGTTGTATGTACTTACAAACAAATAGAGTCGAAGCACCCATCTAGAAGTTTGTGCTTTGTTTATCACATTAACCTGCAAATACTAAACAACAAACTGCAAAATTTTAAGATGGCGTGCATGAAGGTCGTGAGGGGCGCGAGAAGTACACACATTCGTTCCCTCGCGTACTTACGTACTTCACTTCCAATTCGGACAGCCCTTGTGATGTCACTTCCGGGGGTAGGTGCACACAAGTACATACTTCAGGCGAGTTCGGACACGGCCCAAATTGAATGCTGACATAGTGCAGCCGAAGAGAGGTTATTGTGTACTATAGTGAGGGTGTGGGCAGTGATTTTTTTAACAAAAAAACTTTGGTATAGGACATTGCATGTTATGGGCTGCAATATGTCGCTGTTCAATTTGGTAACACATAGAGATAGACCGTCAGCATTGGTCTTGAACACCGTTCAGTTCTGCGAACACTGTGATTCTGTTTCCACGTCAAGCCAACAGAAAACAGAACACTTCAGATTTACACTGCCAACACAACAAAGTGAAGAAAAATGTTCTTTCTCCACGAATAACCAATTTTGTTTGCCTCAACCGCAAACACAAATGACTAAATAAAAAACTCCCGTACGCTAAATATATAAACAAGAAAAAATTTATGTTGAGGAAAGTGATACAGGAATAGTAATTCATGCAATAGTTCCATCGTGTATTTTTCGCACACTTCACTTTGTTATAAGCATGGAGCAGGCCGGTATTTATTAATTTCTATAATACCAACTTGGCAACAGTTCACGCAACCCGCATATTTCATCTATGACGTGACACGTGAGGAGTCCGCAAGCGACGACCCGGCGGAACACTGTCCTCACGTGTCTGAAGTAGCAAACAACACGTCTTTATATACAATGACTCGCAGCTTGTAAGATCGCAACAACGTCCGTGCGTTGTTCTCTGCCTGAAGTTGGTCTGTGCCGTGTTACAGTTTTGTTACTAGTGTAGTAAACCACGAGATAATGACCAACCATAGGCTGTCCACGATAAAATGAGCACTTTTGATGACCGCACTGTCTAGAATAACAATTTAAATATATGTGTTATTCTCGCCTCCTACATTAACAATATTAGAAGTGGCAGAAATAATAGGCTGCAAATTGACTGAAAAAAAAATAACCGGGTCTCTACAAATGTTCACTTTATCGTGAACTGGAAGCGTTTTTTGTCTAAGCAGATTCCACAATAACATTCTCGCTAGCGACGTATAGCTCATACCTCACTTTGCATTCATTCAATTAAACATCACAATGCGGGATGAAGGTTGGGTCGACTGCTGATCTAGAAAGACGTGCCTGTCACCTTGTCCGGCGGCCCGAAGAATGGACGAGGTGAGATGAGCGTGGAGCAGCGACGAAATGAGAAAGGCGGGGGAAATGGAAGTTCTCTGAGATAACCCTCCGGTCAACGGCACTGTTCGCCACGCTTCCCACATGCGAAAAATCAGAATCGAATCTGGATCGTTTTATATATTCTGCATTTTCAATTAACTTGTAACTTGTTATGGATATCTTAATGCATATTTCTTTTAAAACCAGTATTTATAAATGTACTTGTTCATTATTGTCTTTAGTTTTCGACCCACGCGTATTTAAGCGAATATAATGGCTGTCATTGCTACACATGACTGTAGGTAAAATGTCAAAGGTAGTTTTCAAGTTGGAGAGCATCAACCCAGGTTACAGGTATCGAGATATTCTAACATTTCACCGTTACCAACACATAATTGTGTAAACTACTTTTTTATATATGTATTCGTTTTTAATCCGTTTCCAGACTTTGCAAAACATGAGTGCGTAGTAAACAATTTTGAATATCGGTGAAGAAAATTTTCTTCCATTAAATTTGTATTTTTAAGGAGGAGGGGGGGGGGCTCTGCACTGGAATTACGTAATTTTATAATATTACTATATCCTATCCAACTTTTACACGTTACAGTAATTTCCCACAAGTAAAATATTTTTCAGTTTCATAGTTGTCGTACAAGCGTATGTCAAAATAGCGATTTTATTATTTTCGTTACTTGTCCAAAGTAAAACTATTCAAACTACACCAACGAAATAATTTAAAATTACAGCAAATGTAGTAAGCTGCAGAATGATAGTTATTACTTTAAAAATACAATTACTTAAATACTGTATACGAAAAAAATTAGGTACATTCAAGAATTTTTTTAATACAAACAATTTTAAGTGAAATTACAAATGTGTCATTGTGTAGCATTGCACATTCACTTTCACTTACACTGTTTCATTCGTGTCATTTGAATAGTTTTTACTTTCTGAAGGCTACGGTGGCCGAATGGTCAGATATATTCCACCAAGGCGATCCGGGTTCGATTCCTTCAAACTTGTCAGGGAAATATATGACTTTCGTTGTTGGATCGATAGCATTTTCCCGTTTTATGCATCCAGTATTTAAATAACTGGTGGCAGATTTTAAAAGCATATAAAGTATCTAGGAATTAAAACCGAATTTGCCAGACGTAAATGAAAATATTTACGAGATGATTAACACATAATGCAACCTAATGCTTTGTTGTTAGTGCTGGTTGTTCAGGGCCGGAGGTGGCTTATACTGTACATCTTGGCTAAAATTGAGGCCAAGTTTGTGCCTTAGTATGATTTCGAACTAAGACAGTGATATTTGGCATAATAAGATAATAACTTCACCACGGAAGTAGCACCCGAATGCAATTCAGCTATGCTGTTGCAGATTCAGACACGTTCCATTGTGTTTTAGCACTGCGCATCACAACGAAAGTAAATAGGATGAGGTGGTGTCATGCAAGCTCTGCGTGTGTTATGCGTCTCTGTCATTTCTGAACTTGCAGTGTGTTTGATTTTTGTAATGTAGATTTTACGCGGAGACGGTACCGTAATAAAGAACAAAAAAATGAGAAATCATAGTGCAAAACAAGACGTCTTGATGAGCGAAAATGAATCTCATTAGGTTTCAGATTCATGTCGTTCTTACAGCTACAAGAACAATACATCTTGCTTCAATTAGTCGAGTTACTTATTAAAATCTTACTCGTCTGCATTTGCAGCTTTTGGTCGTAAGCTACCTAACACATATTTCGTTGCGGAATACGGGAGATAATTTCTCTGCTTGTCGTTAATGTATCAACTTGCCGAATAATTGTATCTACCTTAAAAAAATTGTACAAGCTGTAGAAATGAAAAATAACGCCCGATTTGCACATATTTGAATAATATTAGCATTTCTTGACTGTACGTGTACTGAAGATAATTTTGTTTTTCTCATCCTACACATTCGTATCTGCGACTCTGCAGTGAATTTTTCAGGGTTTTCCCAACTCTCAGGACCGATAAGCAAGTCGTTAGAACGCCTGGATAATTGCACTGACGTCAGTCCCTTAGACCGGGTGTCCACGCGGTTCGTCATGATTTCCAGTACTTTGGACTCGGCTATTTCAACACCCTGACGTTATGTACGTACACAGGCTTATTCAGGGTCGGTACGATACTGGTGGGGTTGCTGATACGCATTGTCAGCGTGCAAAGTAACTGGCGGTTGAGGAGAAGTGGCATGAACGTGCCCGGAGGAGAGGGAGTTGAAGGACACGCCCCCCCCCCTCCAAGAAATTTAGGATTATTCCCCTCTCCGATAAAGAAAATTATAAAATAAATACAATAATATTATTTCTAGTAACTGTTTACATATAAAAACCGTTTTATATCGCTACCATTTACACCTTGAAATCAAATTTTTCCCGGGTGAGGACCTCCGAATCACACACCCCTCGATTTAACGCGATGTTTGGCATATTATCCACTGCGCGCACGTTAATAGGGACGGCAGAAAATTCCCTCCCTCTACAATTATTTCCCTGACTAATGCATTTGAAAGAAATTTCCTTTCAGAGAAGGTGTTTTCCCGCCAAAGAATATCAAACATTTCTAATACATAATTTGTTTTCAATGTTTTGTTAACTCTGTTGTAATTCCATTTAATAATGCCGCTATTGATGGCGCAACTAATTCCGCTGTACCATGTGCACAAACATTACATAGGTCTTACTGGAAAATTAAATTTTGGACACCAAAAACAATCAATCAAAGCGCCAAAATGCGTCATGAAGATAAGAGTGGTGTTATGTAAATAATTATTGAATTAGCTAATTTTGCACATTGATTATATATATACCCAATGCTATGATTGATATTTCGGTAGGAGTGTCATTAGTGAACTACCATCACAATAAAGCAAAATATTAAACAATATAAAACCGAGCGTGACGGTAGTAGCGTAAAATGCTAATCGGCATTAATGTAAAGTTTTGTACTATAGTAGCCTATAAATCGTCTCTGTTTAAGTTAAGTGTCACAGTGACTGTGTGCAGCGCCAGGTGGGCAGAGCAGCGAACAAGCTGGGTAGTAAGAGGCGAGCCGCTATTAGCGGGGCACAGCCACTTGTCAGGGAGCGTGACAGGTCCTCAGGCCAACTGCCCGTTGCCCGCGGTCAAGGGTCAGCTCCGACACTGACACTGTGTGGGCGCCATCTGCATGCGCAGCTATTAGCCCCCTCCAAGGCACGCCGCCACGCCGCTCTCAAACAGATGGAGTAGCCGGATCATTGAACCGAACTAAAATAAGTTACTTCATAGTTGACGTCAAAACGCCTGGCGCATGGACGGTTCTGAAGTTTGTAACGCGTAGTATTTATAAATTTATTTATTACGTCTTTAAGGCGCAGTTAAGGCATTGATACTTTGTCTTACACTGGACTCATTACACATGATAAAAACGAAAATAATACAATACATGATTAAGAATAAAAAATTCTTAACAGTTAAGTTAGAATAATTATATGTATCAGTGTACACACAGAAATTTAAATACCCCTATACTAAACGGATAAACACACACACAAACCAACCAGTTATCAATAAGAATCACACACAAACCAACCAGTTATCAATAAGAATCACACACAAACCAACCAGATATCAATAAGAATCACACACAAACCAACAAGTTATCAATAAGAATCACACACAAACCAACCAGTTATCAATAAGAATCACACACAAACCAACCAGTTATCAATAAGAATCACACACAAACCAACCAGATATCAATAAGAATCACACACAAACCAACCAGTTATCAATAAGAATCACACACAAACCAACCAGTTATCAATAAGAATCACACACACACAAAACAAACCAATTTTCACTCTAAATCACACACACACAGTGTAAAACAGTTTTCAATCAGAATTTCTCTCTCTCTCTCTCCCTCCCCCTCCCCCTCCCCCTCCCTCTCTCCCTCCCTCTATCTCTCTCCCTCCCTCCCATTCTCTCTCATACACATAAACAAACCACTCACACACATACGTAACACTTGCAGATATACATACACCCCAATGTACAAACACAGCAAGTATTATGCTTCATTCCTCATTCGTCGGGGTGACATGAGGTGAGTAAGAAGCAGCGCCGGAATTACAGGGAGAGGGAAACGGGAGATCCCCCAGAAAACTCGCCGACAAGCGGCATCGTCCGGGATGACTGAGAAGTGTTTATTTATCGCCTTCTTAAACGCATAGATGTTATTCCTTTGTTCACTTTTCCAAGTGTTCCAGATTTTAGATGTGGCGATAGTAAGGAACCGGAGCTAAATGTTGTTTTGCGCGATGGTACTAACAACCTGTTGTCTGTTTTATGACGGGTATTTACGCGCAGCCCCTTAATTTATTCATATTACGTTGAAAATATGCCTATATAAAATTTTAAAAATTCAGCACGCTTGTTTGGAACACGACTTTCGGATTTCTCAAAATGGCTATCAACGATTTGTTTTTACACTACTGCAACTCTGAAAATGATACCTGAATTCGTGAAGTGCGAAACGAGATACGTGCGTTGGCCTTTTTTTCATGCTATCCAAAAATAAAAATTTAAGGTGATCGCTTAAAATCCCGTAGGAAAAAAAATGTCTACAGCGAAAACATTGCACACCAGTTTGGCATGTTGTTAATAGAGTCGATGTACTTCTCGTCGAACGTGCAAATCTGGCACTTACAGCTCCGCTGTTCCCACGCGACGAACGCGGAAATTCGAAACAAGTACACACTCTTAAGTTGCTGATGATACTAGCGTACATACTCGCTCAGTTGATGTTAAAAGCATATACAAGTACGTACTTGTCATGTCAGATATTTATTAACAAATGCTGAACAACCAATGAACCGCCCCGTCGATTGCTGTGATTCACTTGTTGCAGTATTGTTAGTCACAGGGGCTTGTTAGAACGGGAAGGTACTATTTGCAAGAATTGGTTTGTCGAACTTTATTTTCGCAATGTCAGTGTGTTTTTCTACATAAAGTCCATTCATCTTATATATTTATTACAGGCATGCTGCTTATCTACGCTGATATTCGTGATCTTACAGAATGAAATGGAGTACTGTAATTATCTACCAGTACATTGCGATCTGACTTCCTCGTCTAGCCTATATCCTGCGCCGTCATTTTGCTCCGTGCCCAAGTTGTGCGGCAGTACAGTAGAGAGTACGTTCTTCACTTGAATTGTGTTCAGCCTTCTTCCCAGTAGCAGCTGCGATACAGTCATCGGCCGTCTTTCCTTCTTCGTCCACAGATCTGTCACTGATAAGAAGTGTCAGTTCCAGGATTTTCAAGTGGGAGATTACTTTTTTAAATATGCTGTAAGACAAGGAAAAAAACGCCAATTTAAGCGGTGGATACTCATCCTTACTGAACTTTTTGGGGAATGATGTATACATTCTATGGAAAGGACTATTTTGCGAATTCAACGTTATGCGTGTTAGAATCCATTGTCTTATTTATACACAAGCCCCGACCATTTGTCCATTAACAGCGACCGGAGAAATTCGCGGGTTCACTGACCTGTAGGCTAGCCTGCACGGATATTTGTGAACTGAAGCAGACAGCAGATGCTCATTAGCTGCTTCCTGTTAAAGTGATGCAGGTCTGTGTTAGTTACAATTCCATTATTGGCTCAGAGACTTTCCAGGTGTCAAATAAGTCAAAGGCCAATTGCGAAAATGACACAAACTTAGAGTTGTTGAAATCCTAGCCTGTGCCCAAATAAAAATGCGAATTTTTCAGGTCTCTATCCATTAGTTGCTACTCACTGAAACAACAGACAATGAACGAATGGACGGGCTCGAGCATGCATAGGACAGTGGATTCTAACACTTGGGTCATTGAACACTAAAATTAATCCCTTCCGTTTACATATGTAGTGCAAGTTTGGAAATAAACTGGTTGTTTCTCGAAGTAAAATTTGTAATTCCGTAAATAAACTGTAATATATTTGCTGTACATGAAAAGCCGGGTTGTTTATTTAAACAAGTAGTCTTTAAATTGTCTTTTTCGGAATCAGTCACTGCTGATAAGTTCTTAATATGCACTTATGTCGGAGAAAACCGTATAACTCGTCTGTACTTAAACTAAGGCTTTCGATAAGAAAACTGAGTGTTCTAGGTCTGCCTAACAGGGGTTATGATGTTACCTAAACCTTACTCGCAATTTTTTTTTTTTTTTTAATTGGGACACAGCTTTATTGGCAGAAAGACGACGTGCTCAACTGAACATGATCTGGCGGCATATGGTCAGATAATTAATATAGCCAGACTTGCATTAAAACAATTAGCATGCGAGGTTATTTATAACGTTATTATCAGTAACTAATTAGTAATTTTAATTATATTAGATCCCGTTCACGAGTTCCCAAAACTATAGAAAATCATGATTAGGATACATGGCTCACCCATTTCATTCAACTTGCTTGTAGCTTGTGAATAATTTCTTGCATTAGCGACTTGTACGTAGTTCAGAGTAATAGGAGGGACATCAAACATATGCGTACAATACTCCCACGATTTGCTAGGCTGTTCCAAAGTACACACATTTATGTACAGTGGTTCTAACAGTGCAAAGGGGTATTCTTTGCTCTTTACTTATACTGATTAATAGGCAGTAGAAAAAACTGTTGGTGCTGCAAAATCCAGGAAAGTTGACATAAATGTTAACTGACGCGTTATATATATATATAATCAAAACAATGTTGTGACGAAACTTAAACCCTTAGGTAATATCTGACGTTGACAACCTAAAATGGTAGCCAAATCCATCAACAAGCATGACAATATATTTAAATGCTAGGAACACCCGGGAAATAAGAAACTTTAACTTGTTAAATGTCACGTGCCGGGAACAATGAAGTGATGAGAGCAACTATAATACGCACACCAAGTACTATGTCAGTATGTGTGCACGTCAGTATACCGGTGTGCAACTTCGTCGTCTGTGACTCTTCTGACCGTGACTTTCAGCGGCGACTAGATCTTCTTATTGGACACAACTGGACAGCTACACGCCCATATCTTATAAGTATTCCTTTGTATCCACTTATTACACAAGTGTGGCCTTTTGTGTGTGTGTGTGTGTGTGTGTGTGTGTGTGAGAGAGAGAGAGAGAGAGAGAGAGAGAGAGAGAGAGAGATGGTGGGCAAGGGGCACGTGTCGTCTCCCCTTCCAGCTTCACAATAATAAAATATAATTTTAACTAAAACACGAAAATTTTGCACATTGCAACTCTGCGAAACAGACATTAATATTTTGTAATATTTGCAATATTTTGTGAGGAATTAGCGAGCCTATTCTAAGTACTGTGAAAAAAAGCCGTAAAATGTATTTACACATTTTTGTAGTTTTGCAACTTTGCACTCGAGTGTGGCGCCGTAAAATTTTTTAAGTCATGCTACGTCTGTGTAAGATAAAGCCATTTTGACGACGTTGGAAAGTTTCGGAATAGTATTTATATCATTTATGTTATTTTGAAAGTACCAACCTAACAATCATTTGGAACGTGTCTTCCTTTCTTTATTTGCTAAGTTTAATAATTTCGTCAGAAACAGCTTTCTTCAAACACGCTACTAAGCAGTTTGAGCGGCAGGTATGTGCCCCTAAAACTTCACTCTCCATATTAATTATTTAAATATTAGTTTTTTTTTTTTTTTTTTTGAAAGGAAATGTAAAATCATAGATTATACCGCAAATTATATTTCCTTTGGAAGTTTTTACGTACAATTACGCCGCACACAATATGGTAGTTTTTTTTTTAAATCCATAATTTGCTCGACTGATCGCGGTATAAATATACGTTAAAATTTCAATCATGATACCTGCACAGAAAAAAAATGCTCTGTGGCAGTTACAAAATATTTTGTGGGTATTTACCCTGAAAAATTTATTTTTTGGCAACCACAAGAACATTTCGTTGATACCACTTAAGTATTGTGGCCACCACAAAATTATTTCGTGGTAACTACAAAATAATTTTGCAAGGAAGACTTCCTACAAAATTTTTCTTTCAGTGTGTATTGTAGCGTAAATGTAATTTGTCGTATAATCGCAGATTTAACGTACTTCTCAGAAGTTCAAAAAGTGCTACATGTGACAACTGGCACCGAGTCGGGCGCTGTCTACTGCAATTTTCATCATCATTATTTTATTTTGTATTTGTACCAGATATTTTTTTTCTTATTGTAGACAAAAATGTGACTAAATTTGGATCTTATGAAATTTTTTATCTCTCATAGTTTTCGCGCGATGGCTTGTTGAAGTCGTATTTTGCATGTTTCCGTTTTAACGACTACACTAAAACCAACTGATATATCAAACTAAAAAAAAAATCACAGTAGATAAAGACATTGCAGGCTACAATGACATGTTCATAAAATTAAAGAATAAATATTATTTGAATTTTAAAAAAAATTTGAAACTAAAAATAAAAATTATAGTAGTCAATAATTTGTTTTTAAATACAAATAATTTTTATTCTATAATTTCATGAGCATGTCATTGTAGCCTGCAATGTCTTTATCCACTGTGATTTTTTTGAGTTTGGTATACGAGTTGGTTTTAGTGTAGTTAAAACGGAAACATGCAAAATATGAATTTAACAAGCCATTACGCGAAAACTATGAGAGATAAAAAAATTTCATAAGAGCCAAATTTAGTCACATTTTGTGTCTAAAATAAGAAAAAAATTTATGGTACAAATAAAAATAAAATAATGGTGATGAAAATGGCACATGTGTTTGTGTGAGTGAAGTATGGTGCTAAGGGCGACGTCGTATGGGCCATACAACGGTGCGTCGCCTCTACGCTTAAGGCGTGCAGTCTTCGCGAAAATTTCCTATGGGACTTTTAAGTGGTGACCCTATTGTTTTATTTACGAAATCACTTTACTTAAGTCCAATGCACTACCCTTAAGTGGTTTCACACGTACTCGGCTAATATATTTTCCACTATAGCAGCCTGAAAACCTCGTTTTAACCCATTTTGACGTGCCCTAAATAGGGATTTCTAATACGTGTGTTGTCTTGAAAGTACTTAATTAAGAGCAGTCGTCTGAAGTGTGTGTTCTTTTCGTAGAGAAACGGCGTGAACACACGTGTATTAGTTTCAGTGTAAAACTTTTTCTTCAAACACGCTGCAGTGAGATTTTATGGCAACGAGGCGGGCCCGAGTTTTTTTCAGACTGGTGCCAATAATTAAAATATTTTTAACCAAAAGTTTTGAAAAAATTTGAGTCAATGTGCAATCACACGATGCACAATACTGTGGACGCGTTTTTTAAAAATAATGTACCATTCGCCAGCAAAAAAATAATTTCCTTCATTTTTGCTTATTTTCACGACGAAAAACGTGGTACTTTGGGTACTGAAATCTAAAAAACCGTTCAGTATAATTCTACAAAAAAAATTCAGCTAGAAATTATAACATATAAGTGTCAAAACTGTGCAGCGAAATTTTTATATGAGTATTAGGTAGCAATAAAAAAAATATTTTCGAAATCACTGCAAAACTCCGTAACAAGGCCTTAAAGCTGAGTGGGTCTTCACAGGTGGGGATATATGTGTAGATTACTCTTGTTAGAACCAGTGCTAGCGAGTATGGAGAACAGACCAGGGAGCTTATTCTGAGTTTCTATTTCCTACGAAAAAAGTTGTTACTGAGCGATAGTCGGTTCCAAACGACTGTTTGGTATTCTAAGTTTAAAACGGGGGTCGTTTGACGTCACGAGTCCGGTAGGAACTTACCAACTGCTCGCGAGCAGTTGGAAAGGCTGAATTTCGTCGGTAACTCGCAATGGCGGGTATATGGCGACGTTGTAGTTATATCTGCTATA
>PNEQ01036004.1:0-47456 GCA_003012365.1 Medauroidea extradentata | reverse complement strand
ATATGGGTGTTCTAACATCTGTGTTTCTTACATAAGACGTTTCTGTCATCTGTGTTTCTAACAAATGTGTGTTCTATATTATGTGTTTCTACCGTGTGATTGTTCTAACATTTGCAATTTCTAATATGTGTGGTTTTTGTGGTGTATTCTATTATATGGCAGTTCTAAGTTGTGCGTTTCTAACGTATGTGTGGTTCCCGCCAGTTCTATATTATGTGTTTCTAAAGTATGACAGTTCTTAGATGTGTGTTTCTATTATACGACTGTTCTAAAGCACGTGTTTCTATAGTATACCAGTTCTAACATCTCTGATTCTGTTGTGTAATCGTTCTAAACTTAAAATGTTAGCCCCCGAAAAAAGAGAATGGTCACGGAGAAATAATTCAACAGTTGTTTCTTTTTGCCAACCTACTCATAAATAAAACATCTTTGGACTATAGTCACTACATAAAGAATTATCACGGGCTGCCACTAAGCATTCACTAAGGTATTGTATAAAGTTTGTGGTGTGGGAGGGGTGGTGTTACGAGTTCGTATCCCATGCAAGACTTTGCGATGGGAATTACTATGATATCATACGAGCATATTGCGAGCGCTCTTTACACTGAGCTAAGACAATTTATAGTTCACTGTTATTGAGTACGCTAGCTATTAAATGCCTTCATCACATATTTTATCCAGAGTTACTGTTTACATTATATAATTTTACGCGAGCAACGCCGCAGCCGGCCAGCTAGTAATAAACATATTTACACGCAACTAATATAATTTGTAGTAACAAATTTAACAATTACAAGAGTTTGCTGATGATAGTATACGGAAACCTAAAATTACGTGTATTAGTATAAATTCCAAGTAAAGAAAATATAAACAGTCTGTAACCAATACGCCAGGATCGTGTTTTTGGACTACACAATTTCGTGCATACTAGCTACAAGTACGCAGTTTACTGATGGTTCACTTTCTTGTTCGCCATTATCTTACATTAAGTGTGTACTAGCTAACGTACCACCAATTTAAGGTTATGCTCGCTTGTTCGTACTGTTTTAGTAGTAATTATTTTTTAAACCTAAACGAGAGCAGATATCAAAAAAATGTTTGGCAGTTTGGCTAATTGTTTCAAGACAAAAATACCATGGTTTTTGCTAATTAACCAAGTAACGGAATGTTTGTTAACTGGCTTATTAGTCTAAGCCGTACAATATCAGTAGGACGTAGCATTCAACTTTCTTGTACAAGAAGGTGCAGCCTACACTTTGTTGATGTAAGTCTGGAAGCGGCATTCGGAGATATTACGGCTAATTCGCGTAATATTTTTGGCTTCTGCTACCAAATAATAACAGCTATAAATTAACATGAGAATCCCTTCGGTAGCTTCTTTCGTCCACCTTCACATTTCTTATTTCAAAATACCCCGTCAGTCTTCTGTGCGGTATTTAGTTGAAAAACATTTACCGCGCACTAATTATCTATAGCCGAGAACTGAAGTCTATAAATTGACATGCCGCACACTTCCAAGTCTCGATACGACTTAATGTATTATTAATAATTAATAAATAAATAAATAATAATTATTTAAGTATGGCTGAGACTTGAAAGTGTGCGGCAGACTTCAATTCTTGGCTGTAGAAAATTTGTGCTACCCGGATCGCTAGTAATACAAAAATAGTTATTATGTCCTAATATAGCGAAAAGTAACCTACCGTTAAAACGAGGGTTACAACATGGTGACGTTTCATGGACGATGTATCTATGAAACTACCTCCTTAATGGACGGCAATATTCTATTCTGCGCCTGAAGTTCCATAAACGCCAACAATCAAGTAGGTGTCTTACCGATACCAGCTCTATTAGCGGAGAAAATCGTCCCTTGTCAAACTCTTCCACATCATATTTGATTATCTTACGATCATATGGTAGACTATTTTACTTGGCTAGGTTGACATTGAAAACATATTCGTTACTAGTCGAGGTGAACAAGACGATGTTAAACCACCCGGTACAAGAAAGTAGTCCGTGTGTTCGGGAGGTCATCGCCTCAAAGCAGGGCTAACACGCGAGCAGAAGTGCTTCCGATAATGTCAGGCCCTTAAAAAAACGACTTCCCCGTTTCCTCTTGCGATAACTACACCGAAACTGTTCAGACTAAGCTGACTAGCAACACACACAAATATATGTACAAGAGAGTGTACTATTTTAAGAGATATGTAACAAAGACCGTACATGCGTGACCAGTTCTGTAATCTTTGAAAGCCCCTCCCCCCTCGCTTATAGTTTTATAAACTGGGCAGTTTTCGGGGGACATATGCCGTCAAGAGCGCTGGAATATATTTGAGTTGGGGGGGGGGGGGTTACAAGATGCAGACTAAACAATTTTTTCAGGGGGAAGGGGGACTTGACATAACTGTTCTGACTCCGAGGCCGTAACCAGAAGTTTGAAGGGATTTCAGTTCCTAGATGCAAAATGGCGGCATTTAAGCAGTTTTCAAACCTAAATATACAATTTACAGTAGGCAGAAATCTTAATATTTTTATAGGTGCAATTTATAATTTTATGCAATGAACTGAAACAAAACATTCTAAAATTATTTATGTAAGCGGCATTTTGATCCATATTTCTTTCCTTCAATTTACTTAGTAATAATTTTGTGAGTATGACAGTCACGGGAACTTAAAGCAGAACCAGAAGAAAATTCTCGTGCAACCGATTACTCAAGGTATACTACACGCACTAAAATCACGGCTACGTAGGCCTAATAATCCAACTAATTTGCAAACATATAAATTTGCACGCAGATCTTGTTCAAATTTATGCTATAATGAACGTACATGTTCAACTTTATTTGTTAATATTTCTAAGTATATAGTATTAGGTTAAGAAATCAATTAATTCTAAATTCATCATTAACTGCAAAAATTAAGTCATACTGGTGTGCACAACGACGTACGAGAAAGAAATCGAACGTTAAAATATACTAATACTGTACATATCTGAAAATAATCTATGCAAACTGAAAATATAATTTATAAATTTAAATAATCCTTCGTTGATATTTATACCTGACTAGCTAACCTAAATTTCTATTCAACTATTTAAGGGAAGAAAAGGCGTGAAATGTGTTTTCGATTATTCCTCCATATCTAGCAAATTCTTCAAGATATGTAATTAATTTTTGCTTCAAAATGATGATTACGTTAATACCCGAAAAGAAGTTTCAGGATTTTCGAAATTAGACTCCCACGAGATGAAAAGGGAGAAAACGTATATTATTTATTAACCGTTTACGTAGCTGTAACCTAACGAACTATATTTGTAATTTATACGTCACTTGGATACTTATTCAAATGTTTAAGATGGGATTTCAAGACGTTTCGAAATTCCATACTTTAAGGAGTGGAAAGACGTGGAAAACGTTTTAGATTATTCTTCCACATCTACTAAACCATTTGAGATATTGAAGGTATCTTGGCTTCAGAACTGTGTTGCTTACGGACATACCAAAAATACTATTTCATAACTTCGCCAAAATCGACAAAAAAAAAAACGAAAAATATTGTTTCTATTCATGAACGATACATATCGTCATCAACGCAAACTTTTAGATATATAAATCACGTTTTGCTTAAGAACGATGCTATTTGAATGCCTGGAAAGTAATATCACGATTTTTTGAAATTCGACACCAACGGAGGTGAAAAATGGTGTAAGAGGTGAAAAGTGATGGTTTCAATGAACCTTTTATATCTGTACCTTGTACCTAGCGGGCTATCATTTTTTTTTCCAAGTCTATGAGACACCCATAAAATATTCTGACATGTTATTCAAGGGTTTTTCTAAATTAAGTCGCTAAGAGGCTGAACATACGTGCTAAATATTTGAGAAATATCCTCGATATCGTCTGAGTCACTCGAGATATAGATAGGTAGGTATGTAGGCTTCACGTTCGACAGCGAGGTCGTTACAGACGATGATGCATACTTAGTACTGCGACAGGAGTTAGGAGAGAAGTCGGCTGTGGGCTTTGCTAAGGAACCTTCCCCGCATTTGTCTGGACGATTTCTAGAAACCATGGAAAACTGAAATCAGGTCAGGATGGCCGATTCAATACCCGTGCCTCCCGAATGCGAGTCCAGCGTGTTATCGTTGCGCCGCCTCGCTCAGACATTCAAAATATAAAGCTACTTTTCGCTTCGTGATGATCATTACATTAATGGTTGAAAAATTCGCAATATTTCTACATTTGAACTCTATGTATGTTTTTTTAATGAATCGTCGATTTAGTTGTGACTAAGCGTTACGTCTTAATTTTCAGTCCAACAGGACAGTTATACAAATGTCTGTCTACAATATGTAGGCTAACCAAGATTTTTCGAAATTCGACCCCTAAAGAGATTAAAAGACGTAACATTTGTTTTCGATTAGCTAGTTATATCTAATCAGTTAAGATATCGAGGTGTTGTTTGTTTCAGAATGATGGGTACGGAAATATCTAAAGGAAAGTTTAATATGTTATTTACGGGATAAAATAACTTAATTGCCATGGGGGACTTATTTTGTAAACTTTCAATGCAGACGATCCGAAAAGTAAGAACGACCAACGATAAATAATTTAAACCGGGGTTACATTCTGCAATTCAATCGAGACGTATTGTTGTACAACCTTTATGTATCTCGAGAATGAAAATTTATTCGTTATCAAGGATATTTTCTACATTACATGGAGCAAGCGGCCTAGAGTTCACTTCGCCATTCTCTATTAAACACTGTGTACTCGTATGCAATGATAAACCTCACTGAAAAAGTTATCATTTTATGCAGAAGATGGTCTGAGTATAAGTTATGACCTCAGCCATTCCTCATTTTCCCCTGTTGTGGGTGTACATTTCCACCATAGTCAGAAGATGGTCTGAATACAAGTTATGACCTCAGCCATTCCTCATTTTCCCCTGTTGTGGGTGTACATCTCCACCATAGTCAGAAGATGGTCTGAATACAAGTTATGACCTCAGCCATTCCTCATTTTCCCCTGTTGTGGGTGTACATCTCCACCATAGTCAGAAGATGGTCTGAATACAAGTTATGACCTCAGCCATTCCTCATTTTCCCCTGTTGTGGGTGTACATCTCCACCATAGTCAGAAGGACTTTTTATTTTAGTTTTGACAGTAAAGTACGTGTAGGAACGTGTACAGTACCTCACCCCCAAAATTTGGAGGGGTACGATGTACGATGTACCTCTGTACCGTCCCCCCCCCCCCCCGGTCGGTTCATGCGCCTCTGTATGCCATTGCTAGTAGTATATGTTGCCGAATTGCAGAAAAACTTCACAGAATAACAAAAAGAAGAGAAAAAAGCCTGTATTAGTGGTTAGTTGTCAACAAACTTATAATTTCCGAAAAGAACAGAGACGTATTAAAAAAGACAACACAAAAGTAAAACAACATACATCTTATTTTGTTGTTTATTTCATTGTTATTTTGTTTTTTTATGTCCCTTTATTGACGCGACCAGATGCGACTATATTATGTTACTCTGTTCATATTGTTCTATCTCTTTTATTATTACTACTGTGTTTTTGTGTCGTAGTTCTGGTTACTATAGGAATTCCTTCCCGGAATATGTATTTTATATGTGTCATACTGTCTCACAGTTTTAAAATGAACCTTATATAACCATTTCACTATTTGCACTGTCATTTGTTTTGTCTTTCATTGAGCCACATGTTACAGTATACTAACTGTTATTGCCTATAAGTAGCGGTCAAATTTTTTTGAAGTTAACGTTACACGAATGAGAGTACGCCAACAATGAGTACTGACTTTTCTTTCTTATTTAGTTGCGAGGTTTTTCTGCAACTTTGCAACATGCACTCGCAATGTCGTTATGTTCATAAAAACTATTCAGTGTATACACAATCACTTCATCGTCCGCTTTGACTCCTACTTTCACCGACTCAGTTTGCTGAGTGGGAGAACAATTAATAAAAAGTTGAATCTTGAAATGACTAAAAATAAAAACACGATGTGAAGTCTACAAATCGCCGTGTCATCTCGTTTCTACTTTCAGCGATATCAATTTTTTACTCCTAAACGAAAGCAGATATCAAAAATCTGTGTAGCAGATTTGTTTGAAAACTATTTTCTCCATGTTGGCTTATTTTTTCAAGGCAGCAAATATTATGGTTTTAACTAAATATGTAATTAACGAAATTCTGGCTAATTGACATCTTACTAGAAACCGTATTATTTCTTGTTTTGAAAAAAAAAAAAACCTATCCCGGAAAAAAAACAAGTTTTAAATAAAACTGCCGAACAAATGTTTGATATCTACTTCCGTTTAAGGGGATTGTTCGTGTTAGATAATTGTCATGAATTTTCAGTTTTCCAGCCATAGCATTTATTCAAATTGTATTATCAAATTTTTATCTAGGACAGAACATATGATATATTCTTGGTCAACTGTTTGACATAAATAATAGTGGAATATTTTATTATTTTGTCATGGAGAATCTTTGCACGGGAATTATGGGTCAAGATTAAAAAATTATTAAAAATCCAATATAAGACGTACATATATCACTATTATGATCTCCAAAATTCATCACAAATATCTTCTATGCCTCAACATTGTCACATTTACCAAACATATCTTAAAATACAAAGTTATTGAAGAAAATGTATAAATAAAATGTAATACCTCGCTCTCCGTCTTAAGTATAAATAACTATGTTAAAAACAGTATCAACAAGAGAGCGGGGTGCAGAGCGGGTTGAACTACGACTGTGTAGTACTCAATGTGGGCATAGACGTGTTTATAATAACTGAGTAAAGGGACAGTGATGCGACTATCGAAATATAATTCCTTTCCTTTAGGCACACTTGGTTTGAATTAAACACCAACGAACTGACGTCATGTCTCAGACGCGAACCTGTCAGTGAGCTAAGACAGGCAAGTTGGAACACAGGTCTTGTCTTTCACTGATTTGAATGTTTCACACGTCATGTAACTGTCCGGGAGAGGGGGGAGGGGTGGTCGTCTGCCCAGAGAACACAGAGCTGTGCGCAGAGCTTCGGCCGTTATAGGTCGTTCTGGATAAGGTGAGCACTAAAAACTTAACCTTTGAAAAAAATCACTAGTCGCTACTGTATATAATTCAACATTAACTATAGTCCACTTACTGCCTGTATGGTTGGCAGCAAAATTACGCAATATAGTTCCGTGTATTTCCCTATATAAATACAGCAATACTGAAACAAAATTAACCAATATCGACATAGTTGTATTTTACGTAATTAATAAACATTTTTTAACAAATTATATAGTTACTTACCCGTCAGAACAATATTTATCTCACACGCACAACCATCAAGTGCCATTTCCAGAGAGGTTGGACATTTCCCGTCGTTATCTTTGACGCTAGGAAAGATATGAATTGGCTGAAAATAGAACTTAAGCAAAGCTTTTTTGAGTGCTCACTTTATTCCGAACCAACAATACTAGATTATTGAAAAACTGCTCAGCGCGCGTACGTTATGTCAGCTTCGTTACATGTATGTTATACCCATTTCAAGTCGTCCATGTATCTCTGAACCATATTTTCTACCGGCCGAAAATTGTGAAAATGTTTTGGTTGTTCTTTTTAGCTATGAAAATCTTGGCTCAGAAAATTTAAAAAATGCATAAGTGTGTGCAATACACCTGTAATATTTCGTCATAAAATAATATGGTTACCACTGTCTCATAGAGTGGAGTTGCTTGTGACAAGACTACACGCCATAGTGAATGACTTGCGCCTAAAGGCTAGGTTGATACGTGATACGCATGCTGTGTCGTCCTTATAGCTTTCTAAGTTCTAGGCCTCTACCATGTAAAATACGGTCATCCAGGCGGCCGCCTTACAGCAGCTTCCTGATTGGTCCAAGAAGTTGAAGCTCTCGAAGGACTCTAGTGCAGTTGTTAGAATTCACAACAAGGGTTCAAATGCACCCTAGACTGTCCCCTTCTCGAAACCTACCTTCGAATTAACAGAATGCAACATACTTCATGAAGGGAACAAGGGCTTAGGACTCAAGAGCAAGTGATCTAGGGCCCGTTGCACTGAATTCGAAATAGGTATGTGTCTACAAACGGTAAGTTAGTACCTTCCAATGGAACGCTGTCGAGTATTTCGTATTTATAACGGTTCATTTAACTAAAAACAATTACTACACTATCAAATACTGCATCATAGTAGGCCTATATAGGCTACACTAGATCGAATCACGCAGCCAATAAGTTAACTAAACGAACTGAAACACACAAGAATTAGGTCATTGCAACTGTTTGTTATGAAATATCTGTATATCACGAAGTTCCATTTCATTCATACAGACGTACGAATTTTGTAAGTTACGTTTTGTCAACTTTAAAGGCTAAAAATTACTAAATAGTTTTGGTTTTCTCCAGTAAAAACACTAAACACGTGCAAAACTATGATATAACTTACTGTAACGAAACGTACGTATGCATAGCAGTAAATTTTTTTTCAAATAAGCCACGGTAAAAATTATGCAAAACTCTTCTCTTTGTTACATGGTTAAATTTAAATGTAAGAGTGTGTCCTAGATAACAATGAACGGAAAACTAATTTAATCAACGAACTACTGTGTGTTTAAATTTATAATTAGGAACAATAATTTTCAAGTGACTTGTAAATACACATTTCCCACTGTATGGCAGCACAGTGGTGCACAATCGAAGATCAACGTGAATCTCTTGAAATAAGCAATGGCAAAAACTAAGTCGTTTACAAGAACTAAAGTCAAAACGAGCTGGAACATAGGCTCCGTGAATGAAGCCACTACTTGAGCACTCGCCTTGCTATCAGCTGTGCAGTGACGTCATAGTCAGCTGTCGCGGTAGGATACATCCGAGACGGAACTACTTTTACAACTGTCAAAGTCGTGCCACGGTATTTACGGACGAAAGAGGAAAGGTGCACGACAAATCGATAACGTAAACTTAGCTTCAAAATACAGAGACGGCAAATAGTAATACTGTAAATATGCTTGCCATAATACATTCTTCCAGTAGACCTGCCAGAATCCGTTGAAAACTAAACTTCAGAAAAGTAACACTAATGTCAAATAGGCAACGTCATTCATACGCAAGTCTGAATTTTACAAAACTACTTAAGAATATTGCCTAACCTTGCAAATCGCACGTGCACCTTCTTAGGCCGTGTTCCAAACTTAAAACTAAAGAAAAATTGTAAACATGTTATTATTTTAATAACAATAACGTCACGTGACCTTTTAGTTTACTACATCAGTGATCGGAACACGGTGTATCGGTAAACTGTTTACAATTCTAACACATGCTCCAAGAGAAAGTGAATGCTTCTCAACAGACATAGCTTTTGTGGGGAATTAAAATATAGGCCTATATACATTATGCAGCCACGCCGTGATGATTGGGTACTATGAAGGGGTGGAAAAATATACAATTTTCAAAAAAAATAAACAGTCCAAAGATACAATTCTTAGGCCGTACTGTTTAAAACGAGCAGCAGTTAAAAAGGTTTTTTACACTAGAGAATGCAACCAGCACGACAGATAAGTCTTTTAATTCTGACGAGGAAGATAGTCCAAACTGTCAACAATAAAAAAACAGTACTCACTAGACAGCTGAGAGCCACGCAGCTAGCGCGACACAAAAGAAAACAAAACACTCACCGGAACAGCAGCTTGAGGAAGCAGCCAAAGCCTCGGCAGGTGGCTACCTCACCGGTGTATGTCACAGTCATCTTGAAGCGCTTCTCAACGGTCTTTGGACACTATTGTTGCACTAGTTCAGGTCAGTCGTTCCGAACACGGTGAGGACAACTACTCAACACAGGTTACGTTACTCCGCTTGACCGCTGTATGCACTGTCCTCACGTGGCGTGCACTGCTGTAAGTTAACACAACCGTATTTAGAAGCTACTTTTCCACTTCAGATCCTTCTACAGTCGTAATAATACTGTTGCTCCCGGTGCTGCCGTAGTTTATAAACGTGCACGCCTCGTTTTATTCCTGCACAAACACGTTATCAGGGCGGGAAAGCCCGTGCCGGCAGTGACGGTGGACTTGAACCTGCGACCCGCGCGTGCACGTCCTGCCGGCACGCCGAGGCTGACAAACTAACACGCCATGCGACCGAGACCGTGCCGTTGTCTTTGTCCGACACTCGCCTTCCCTGCTGCCGGCGAACGCCTCTCCTACTTCCCCTCCAACCGCAGTGATACCCTTCCCCTCCTCTAACCACAGGGAACTGGCCTTGCGCATGCGCACGAGCCAGCCGGCAGCCGGCATCGACGCAGCTGACTACGTCTCGGGAGCACAAAAAATACATTTTCGTTTCTGTTTCCTAATTTATACTTCCTATTACATGGGCGAACCGCCGAACCTGGTGTTGGTTACGGGTGGCATTGTCCCAAAGAAAATTATAAAAACAAAGTATATAATAAAATTAGAATGTTCCTACCAACGGTATATTACAAGATTATGTATGGAAACTGCCTAAATAGCACACATTTTGCACCATAAAAAATTTTCACTAGGGAGGATTCCCGGACCTCACCCCTACGTCCTAAAAATTTACTGCGGTACACGCCAATGAGTCCTATCAAAACTGTCTTTCGGTTCGACGAAAATAATTTTAGACCCTCATAGTGGGTGAGGGTAGTTCTGCAAGTTTGTTTTTATTTATTATCATCCTGTGGTTTAATTTTCACAATGAAAAGCATTTGTCAGAATAGTGTACAGTGCGTTCAGTAGATATACGTTACATTGAATACAATAAACCCAGTAAATATATCAGAACACAGCAAACAGGGGCGTCATTTGGGACTACAAGGGGGGGGGGGCAAAAGCCCCCCCCCTGGATTTATAATTTTATGTATATGAATATATTTTTTGTATTTTTTAATATAAACAATGCTAACTTAAGTACATAAAACTGAAGTTTTATTATTAAAGTATATAATTTATACATGCTTAATAAATAAAAAAGATTCAACAAGGTCACTGTCGCACGAAAAACAAAATCTTGCCCCCCCCCCCCTAGAAAAACCTGAAAAGACACCCCTGACAGCAGATCGATAAATATAGATCCTATTGATTTTTATATAGCGACGTGATTTATGTAAAATTTTAAATACCTCTGACCCTAGACTACTTGTGAATGAAAAGAGTCCTGGAGATCTCGCAGGAGCCAGGAAGAAAGGGGCTTCAGCCCTCCTTACAATGTGATGTTCGATACGCCAACGATTACCGATATCAGCGCAGTTACCAGCGGAAACTTTCACTAGCCGAACTAGTCCATTATATATATATATATGCGTAATCTGAAGAAGCAACAATAGCCAAAATAAAACTTTTGTTACTTTTTGTCGTTTCAGTTAATTTTTGTAATGTTAACAAAGTACGTTAAGTAACAATAAAAGTGTATAAATTGTGCTGTACTCAAAAATCTACGTTTAAGGTCACAATAAAATAATATTTTTTATCGTTATTTTAGACGAAGTGGTCGTCAGAGAAGTGCTCACTTTATTACGGACCACATATAGAAGGTTGTAAACTAACCTAAACGAACCTAGTCTAGTGGAGTTTTCACTTTCTCCCTTCGTGCTCCTGAGGCAAACCTCTCTCCGTGTACACTCGCTGTGTGTGACCTTGGCCGTGTTGAAGGAATCTACACAATCGAGCTGACGTAGCAATGGGAAAGATCCACCTCTCTCCGAGCTGCGAGATTATTCTTCCTACGCGCATTAAAACAGTACCTCGCTGTTAATATACTTCGCGGCCAGTAAGCCAGGGCGCAATCATCCCGTCATTATCAGCAGATTATTTTGTTCCCTCACTTCTGATAAGCGAATGACCTTGCGTCTTTGATTTATCAGCCAACGTACCAGTCATTCATTCATATCTGGCCATCCAAAATCTTAAAGAGTACAAGTTCGCAGTAATAATTTTTACGGACTTCGTCTCAAATTGATCCGGCACTTTCTACCATATCGTTTGTGTAAATAAAGGAAAAAATGAATTTACTAAATAAAGCCATGATTTATTTACTATTCCCGGAAGTCATGTGTGAATTTGGAAGTTAATTTTTCTTCTACGTGTACACACACACACATAAATGACACACTTCGAAGAATCCTTTACTGTATGCATATTACAGTGTAGCAGATATTCTTTATATATATATAAACTTATTAGCACAATTTTCTACATCGACAATAACATTTTTCGTATCGAAGTAATATCAATACTAGTTTTCAAGCAATTCCAATATTACATTTTTCATGCAAAAAAAAAAGGTATTGGCATTTCAGACAGTACTTCAGTCAAGGTACATCTATTGTGCTAAACGTTTCGCTGAATTTCCATGCGAAAATTTCAAACGTTAATTATTAACTTCTAACAGAAATAATATTAAGGCAGAGAAGTTTAACAAATTCTAATAATATTATTTTACATTTAGATGAAAAAGTCAGTATTTGTTTGATGCCATTGTTTGGAATACTTTAAACATGTTGTGCAGTTCTCAAAAAAATGGATGGTATTAAAAAAAACTTGCAACAGTCTACTACAAATCATTATCGTAAAATTTACAATCAGTTCTTTGTATAGACTGTTCACTTTAAACTTGACACTTCCCAGTCCTTTTAATATGCAGAAAGTGTATTTTATTTGGGCCAAATATGTCAAGTTTTGATATTGGGGGAATGTTTACACTGGTTTTTGGTTCCAGGGAAGTTGTCAGGTCAAAAATATTAAAGATGATTGCAAAGTGGCTAACTATTTCTGTATGTTGCCATTGTCTGTAGTTACAAAAACGTAAGACATGACAGCGCAGCGTGGTGGTCTTCATTTTCTTTTTCATCGAATATTCAGTTCATGCCATTAATTACATTAGTTTTTAATTATTTATTTATGTATTGGCAGTAGGATGTTAATGTCCTCACTAGGTGGCGTAACGGTAACACTGTAGACCCGAATAAGGGAGGTCTTGTGTTCGATTGATTCGCGGCTCCGGCCGTCCAGATTTAGGTTTTCTATGTTTCATCTGGCTTTTTTTCTTTGTATGAAACATTGTTAGTTTTGTAGACGTTACTTTGGAGTACATTATTCTGTTACAAAAACAATAGTTCATTCAGTTGTCCCACAATGGCATTTCAAAGTCAAAATATGCATGTTTTAGTTTATACACCCCTCGAAAACCAATCAACACAATGAAACGAAATAATTCACTGAGAAAGTGCATGTCTCTGGCTAGGCCTTTACGAATATAAATAAATATATATGTATATATCTATTTTTTTTCTAAAATTTCTAAAACTAGCAAACATTTTCAAATTTCAGAAATTTTTAAAAAATATAAGACATTGTTTGAAAGTGTTTCTATATACGTTAACTAAATTTCGTGTTCTCTAGCAGCTTCACTGAATTGTTGGTGCAATGGGGAGGGGGAAGTTAATCGGCGAGGGCATGTATTAAGGGCACCGTCTACCTGCATGTTAGAGGTTCACAAGTGACGAAGATATAAGGGCGACTTTAAAGCGCGCATCAAACGGCACATCGCCTCAACGAGCCAAGCACTGAACTAGCGTGCAATATTCCCGCCGGTACATTTTTACCGCAGGACTTTGCTGACCATATAATTATATTACTGGAGAGTCTGTGGTAAAGTTCAGTGTACGTTTCTATATGGATTTTATATTTATCCGGTTGGTACATTTTGAAGTACGTCAGTCTGTAAAGTCCGCTTTTAGCTATGTTTGAGGGCTTGGAAACAGTGTTTTTACTGAGCATCGTGTATCAACAATGACATGCTGTCCTGACGGAAGTATGTTTTGTGTTAGTACATTGACAGAACGAACACATGGGGAATATTTTCGTGAAAACGTAGGGCTTGTTTACAAACACGCGTAACGCATTTTAAGCGTCCACACCTGTATTCGCCTGGCGATATTTCAGACTACTTTGGAAAACAGAAATCAGGATGTCTGGGGCTGGGAATCGAAGCACTTCTCCACCTCGCTTCGTATTTGATTAATTTCCAACCAGTTTAAATATCTCTGTGGTGTTTTGAAGGACCATTCATACAAGTGTCCGAGGTAATTGTTGTGAAATACACACATTAGACAGCGTGTGAATACAAGCTGGAGTGTGTAGCCGACATATCTGATGTGTTGGACTGTGCGAGGAACAGGAAGTCAGGCAACACGACAGTTTCCTACCGGATGTTGACGAGCTAGTAGAGATCTAGAAGGCGACTAGTTCAGTCTCAGCTCTCATTGTATGGTGCCGCTGGATTAACTCCTCACTTGGTAGTTTCACACCGACTTTAGAACTTTTTGTTTTCAAAGCAACATAGTTTGAAATAGTCAAACCCCTGCGTTGTTTTGTCACAAGTACATCATAATTTGTAATGAACCTCATAGCTTTTCACACTCTTACACCCACATTATTACTAATTTTGATGTGAAAATAAACCACTATCAAGCAAAATATTTTATTTTTGCGAACGAAAGGTGCGTTATTTTGCAAAGTACCTACATAGAGTTGTGCATCACATTACTACTCTCGCATTTCGTCAAAAAAATGTTACACTACGTCTTTAAAACAACAAACTAAAAAGTATACTATAACTTCTCCAATGGAAATACTTGTAAGATTTAAAACGAAACTCGTGGGTGTATGCTATTGTCAGTTGATGCATGAATAGTCTACTTAATAAATGTATAGTACTGTACTGCAAATTACATAAGTTGTGTGAGTTTTCTCAACGGAAACTACTCTCTACACTCCTTCCTATATTGCATCCCCCCCACGTTTTTCGTTTTAAATCATACAAGCATTTTCATAGGATAAATTATTTTATTTAGTTTAGTCAGTTTTAAAAACGTGGTATATTATATATATATTTTTATTTAAATAAGTATTTACCTTTAAATTGAGCAACAACTTTTATTTAAAAAATCATCTAACTCCGCTGGAAAAATATTTTCGTCTGGGACGGTTCTTTCAGATGTGATTAAAAGCCAGATGTGGTGATTTTCGAAAGAAATCATCCTAATTTTGGGACGCAAAAATCAGAAGTGTTGCTGGACCAATTATATTGATGTAATTTCAATAAATAATAATCGCAAGTTCTTTTGGACACGAATGTGATCATAACTTCAGGAAGTGTTTGAAGGGTTTCTGGAATAAGGGAATAATTCTAATTTTGGGAATTAAGGGTCAGCGGTGTTGCTGCGCAGAGAGAATAATTGTTATTTTGGTAACTAAATGCCAGAAATTGTACTGCGCCAAGTTTACGACTGTCACTTAAGAAACAAAATGTCAGAATTTCTTCTGAGGCAAAGGGATTACCATAATTTTGGAAACTAAGGGGTAAGACCGTAAGAAGTTCTGCTGGGCCGAGAGATGATCGCAATTTTGTGAAAGTAGCGTACAGGTTAGAAGTAATGTTAGAGAAGAGCTTATATGTACTAATATTAGGAACTAAGAGCTGTGAAGTGTCGCTGGGCCAAGATTTAATATATAATGACCAGAAATGTTTTCAGGCGAAGTGGAAACAAACATTCACAAGGACTGCTGGGATGTAGCTTGATACACAGTAATCCTCTAGGTACTCAGTTGGCCGGCCTCTGTAGTGTAGTAGGTTAGCCGTGGGTCTGCCGTGCGAGACGTGCTGGGTTCCAATCCCGGCCCGGACATGGCTGTTGTGTTGCTACTTCACCTCACTCTCATTGGCTGTTAAGACCTCGTTGTTTAAGGGCCGTCAAACTCTCTCACCTCTCCTCTACTCAATTTCTGGCTTAATTGTGTTCGTAAACTTCGATTGCGATTAAATAACAGAATTCTGCAGCAAAACTACTGCGTTGTGTACAAACTGTCACTGTGTTTTCATATAGGCCATTCACGATAAAGTGAGCACTGCATAAAGTTTTCTTTCAGCCGTTTTGCAGTTGTCTTTACTATTTTTAATATGAACATTTCCATGTAACTAAAAACCAGTGTAAACGTTGCAACACTCTCAAAAGTTAACATCTATTGGCCCAATGAAACAACATTTTGATTAATTTCAAGTTCGTCTGAGTGCTCAGTGTATAGTGAACAGCCTATAACTTACTGTGCACAGAAGGGAAAATATATTTACAATGTTGGTTGTTACATTCCATAAAATATAACCGTTTAGAATTCCCGGAAACTATTACACATACAAGACAAACGTGTAGGTCCTAATAATCGAATTATAGGTTTGGAAAAATCCGACGATCATGTGTTCAGTAGGAAACAAGAGTTTTATTTACATTCAAAGTATATTGGCAACCCTGCTTGCGTACTTGGTATGCGCGGTGGCTGAACCTGTGCATTGTGCATGCGCGTGAACATATTCTATAATGACAACTATGACGAGTTATATTTGCCTGGCTGAAACAAGCGTAGCACCCGCTCACACTATCACGGCGCTACTTGTACTAAATTAGGTACGGAATTATGTACTAAATAATGTATAGCGTGTACCGGGCTATAGAAAGGATCTTAGTTTTGGTAAATAAGGTACTGTAATGGAACAGGCAAAAGTGGATGAAGCAGATGGTATTATAAGATTTGAGCAAGCAACTAATTTAAACGTGAGAGAACTACAAACAATGTTTTTAATGACGTGTTTTTACAAAGAACGTGCTTGCAGTTATAGGAAGGATTATTTTACAAAATATGATTCCAGTAATATTCTTGGAAAATTAAAAAAAAAAAAAAAAATAAATAAAAATTTTGCAATACACGAAACACATGAACAATAGTATCACGAGAAATCTTATTTTCTTGTTTAGTGGCGGAACCAATTTTGTCTTGTGACGTGATAGCGAGGCAATGAGTCAATGAGTCATCATCAGGTACCGTGTATAATCACTCTTAGCTTAGTCAACATAGTTCGGCGGAACTGTCTGTGAGGGCGGACCTGAGTGTATGGTGAAGGGGGCGAGGAGGGAGGGACATTGTAAACAAAGCCATACGTAGGCAGCCGAGACGAGCGCCTTGCAAGAAGACGTAGAGCAAAGCAGCCGTGTCAGTGATTTACAGTTGTAGTTTCATTTGAGACTTACTAGACGTTAGCCTCCCGGGACACATTTACGAGCAACTAAAACCATAGCGTGACTGTACATGAGGCTGGTTAGCCGCAGTAACTGCTGAGAGACTTCGTTATTCCGTCTTTACAACTTCAATGAGTGTAGCTTTATAGCTGTATATGTCGATACTCCGTACAGCAGGTACAACATTGCCACAATCAGTAACTACCCAGCTAGCTAGATGTAGTTTACTAACAATGTTATACTGAGCTGATCACATAGTTGAGGATATATGACCCGCTAGTAAACGAATGTACGGGGAGAATGCCCTGGGCTAGATAATCACATCCCGAACTGCACATTCATGACTGCTCGCCTCGGAGGGTGACAGAAGATGAAGCCACACATGGAGAGGTGACGGAATGAGAAGGACGTGAGAAACTGGAGATTCCCGAGAAAACCCTCCGGCTAATGACATCGTCCGGCACAATTCCCACACACAAACATCCAGGGCCCCACCACGCCGGGTATCGAACCCAACCACTAGGCCACCGCGGATCCTTACAGCACTGTGGATGACATGTTATAAAACTGATGTTCCTTTCCTTCGTCTTCTTGTTAAAACAGATTAAATGGAATACAAACAAACGTTCGTCTCTTAACTCCAAGTTTAGGTACGTGGTAGCGTTACAATGTGGATTATGTACGTTGTACGTAGGGGCTGATCCAGCTCTAGGTTTTTGGTTGTTGGAAAAATTGGGGAGGGGGGGGGGAGTTAATTCCTAAAATGTCAGTGGAAAAGGGGGGAGGGGGTCCGGGGACCCTACCCCGGAAACATTTAGTTTTTAAGATGCAAAATGGTACTAATTAAGGCACTTCCTAAACAAAATAAATTGAATATGCCTCCTTAAAAGTGTTAAATATTTTACAAATAAAGAATACATAGTAGTAAAAAAGGGAAGGAGCCAGGGATCAATACTTGGTTGTATGTATGTATATATTTATGCATGTATGATCGGTATGTATGTACATATACATACTCAGACAAACATACACATTTACATTCCTTGTATAAAGCAACGTCCAAATGTAGTGAGTAGTTTCAGAGAAAATATAACGCAAGCGCCTGCTAAGTTATGATTTCTCTGAGATATAGGACGTTACCTTTATGCGTATAGTCACAAATATTTAATAAAATTACATTTGACGATTACATTTTCCAACAATAAATAACTCGACATAAAGTTTCTTAAAGAATACTGCCATAGGATAAACTTCGTCAAATTATTCATGTTATATGATACATATGCATACCATTTAAATTAAAAATGTATATTTTACAAAATACTTTGAGTGAATACTTTTTAAAACGATTTATACCGCAATAGTTCTGAACAAATTTTACGTACAACACTATTTGTTGAAAAAAAGTTATCTTTAAAACTGATTAATTAAGAGTTAATCGGTTTTAATTTGAAATAATCATTTCAGCTACTTGTTCGCAGAATAATAAAACAGAATCTTTAAGAGGAAAAGTAATGTTTTTTGTTGAAAATTTTGATTTTCGTACAATAATGTAACGAGTCAGCACTCTCCACGACATGGGGCTGGCTATTAAATGAGCCATGCCACGTCCCCCCCCCCCTTGGTTGCTACCCACAGTCCTAGCGGCGGACTGCGCCCCTCCTCTTCCCCCATCTTCCCGTCACTGGCGACGCGGGCTGCTCGGGCCTGGTTGACGTTACGAGCTACCGACTGGGTGAGCACCTGTCAATCATCAGCTCGGGCGTGACTGAATGTTACTGCAAAACATGGATAGTTCTGTTTATATCAGTCAGCACTGTCGGCGAGCTATGAGAATGTTCTGGGTGTCGTCGCAGGCGACTATAAATACCGGCCCACTGCGGGCAGCGGCAGAGTGATTGTGGCGTTTAACCTGTCAGTGTTCGCGATGGACTTGGCAGCGAGGGACGAGGCGAGACTGGAGGATAAAGGAGAGACTGTACGGCAAGTGTGGACGACGGTGGCACTGCTGGAGTGAGAGCAGACGAACAGGTTAGACTGTAGCTGTACATTAAGAGACATTTCTACAGAGATACTTATGAGATCGGAGGACTGACTTGAGAGAGAATATATACTAGAGTAGAAAATTGCCCTTTTAGGGATATTACCTGTAAATAATATCTGCAAATGTTTAGTTAAAGATGTGTGAACTGCAAGGGTTGTATACTTCATGTAGAGTGTTTTAATGAGATTTAAATAAATTAACACATTTAATTTAATTACTTTATTTAATTATCTAAGCCCTCCATCTTCGCCTCCATCCCAAACGAACCTGGCTGCGCCTAGGGCAGTAACGTTGTTACAGTAATTTAAGGTTGTGACGAACTACCCTCAATGTATTTTAATAGAAACATTTAATTTTATGATTAGTTTCGTATTAAAGAAATAAATATGTACTATAAGTTAGTCTGTGTTACATGTGTAGAGATAACTATTAGCTTACACTTTAGATTTTCTTAATTGTCTACAGTATAATTTCGTGTACAGTGAGTGTAATTAAAGGTAGGTTGTTTAGCTGTATGGTGCGACATCACACGAGCACTTTGGGACCATCTTGTAAAAAATAATAATTAAAAATTTTTTTTTTTATTGTAGCCTCAAACACTGACTCTTTAGTACAGGCCATCTATACACTCTGATTGTTGTTTAGGGATGTTGTTTATATTAAAAACTGGTAGGAAACTGAATATTATCTGGAAAAAGTAAAAGTAACTAGGTTTCAAAAAGTACTCATTTTATCCCATACCACGTATATGTAGAGATCCCGGAAATTTCGCGAATTCATTTGTGAGGACGCTAGATTCCTAACTCGTGTACACGCTCAATACTTAGGCGAGTGGATTACTTTTACTGAAACTCCTTCTTGAGGACTGTGAACCAATAGCAGACCTACAAGAAAATACTCACAGACTCCTATATACCTTGTCACATGTACAACTGTCCACTCTCTGGAGCAGCAGACAATATACAAGTATCTGAGATCATAGTGTATACAAGACCAGTGGCGGATTTAAGAGGGGCGGAGGGGGCGACCTCCCCCCCTAAGAACCTGTTGTGTTTTTTTTTCGTGTGGTAATTTTTTATAAGATATACAGAAGAAGCATTACATTTTTACAAATAAATATTTTTTAATAATATTCATCCACGCAAAGCAAATAGACTCACAAATGCCTTAACACTCATATAATATGTAGTATTTATAACTGTAAAATTCTATATTGCTAAACAACTTTTTCCCTTCTCTCAAGCTCCTTTTTACGTAAGCGAGATTCTATCTTGCTCGAAAAGCGCTGTGTGCTGTGTTGAAGGGAGGATATTGCTCCTGTTTTTTCTCTTGTGTGAAGTCCATTGCGACCCTTTCTCAGCAGGAGGGCGAGTGTGTCAGGTCAAAGAAAGAATGGTCAGATCAAGGCCCAGAAGTGAGAAAAAAAGGATGGGTGGGGGGGGGGCGGATTACGAACTACGACACCATGTCTTCACACACTCTCTGTCACTAGTGTGCAGTGTACAAGTGATTGTTTCAACTATATTTGTTATGAAGTGTTTTACGTTATGTTTTAATACTGAATACTAACTAGGAGGATAGAGAAAATAACCTGTTAACATATTTTAAGTAAACTGCATAAATGTGAAGCAACAGGAGACGGCGATGCTGATACTGCGACACAGGTTCGTTTTTATTAGGTTCTTTATACCGTGAAAGCAATTTAAGGTCGTTATAGTGTGAAGAATTCCAAAATTTAATTTGTATGAAATAGCGTTATATATTATCTTCTGAAAACAATATTTTAGCGTGCACAGTTTTCCCAAAACTGCATGTCGAAGTCAAAATTTCGACGTTACGACAACATATATTAACGAAACCTTAATGAATAACGGTAGTTAAATAATTAACACTGAGTTTTAATTATTGTCGTGGGCTGTAGCTTATAATTATAAAAACACAAAGCAACAAATTTTTGTATTTAAAGAAATCTAATAAAGTAAAGGATTTTTACCAGACTTTCAGAACTGTTTTAAAAATATAGCAAATTTTTTTATTCTTGTGTCCATAAATTTGAGCGAATAACCATTGGCTCGTGACAGCTAATTTCAGTATAAATTTTTTATATTCAATAAAGATGTTGGTTTTCATTGGGTGAATGTTCCCGTGACATGAGGCTTTTGAATAAGTAAAGAGATTTTGATTAGCGCTTAACAGCTAGGTATTTTGTGCTTGTGCTTGTGATGGGTGACATGATATGAGTATACCACAGCACCGGAACGAAGGGACGAAGTAACCGGAAGATAACCAAGAAAATACGTCGACCAACAGAACCAAACTTATTGCAAAATTTACCAGGTCGCACGTTTTTCAAGAAGTAACGCAGCCAAAAAAGATTCGTCTAAGCAGAATATTAAAAGTGTTCTTAATTTGCGACGACTTACAGTTTTGTGGTGTAAAGTGTGTGGAGTAATAGGAAGTCGGCAAGTTCAGTTTAAACCAGGTATCAAGCTCTCACTGTCCTCCCGTGGCATGATCGTTATTTTGCAAGGTTTGTCGGTTTGCACTTATGATAATACGCCCGCTAGTCTGAGCAATACGTAGCTAAATTACGTCGAAGGTTACCATGGCGTCGTCAGCGGTCTGCCGCCATAACTTGCGACGCTGTGCAATACTTCTAAAATAACCGCGGTCCGAGTACCGCAACTCGCAGGCGCCCCGACGCATAAATTGAAAACACCCACCGGTGTACCCCGATCCGTCGATCTCTTCATTCAACACCGTCTCTGGAACGGCGTCCGGCGCCTGAACTGACTCCCTGGGTTACCCGCCCGTCGTTATCTGCGTCTCAACACCGTCATCCGCGGCTCGAAAACGTCTGTCCAAAAATCTGTCAACAATCTAGCCATGCTCCTGTTTGGCGCCAACTTCCCTGTTGCTTGTCCTGCAGACGTTGATTCAACTGGACCAATCAGGAGACAGTTTCCGAAAGATAGCCCCTCCCCTCGAGGACACTTAACTTCCTGCCACTACCTATATTTATTACATAATTATTTAATTTCATTTAGCTGCACTTTGACAAATACCCTAAGTGTTTATTCTTAAAATTCCTCACATTCAAGTTATTGTAACTATTTAAGATTTGTATCTTAAATACAATAGGCTGTCTTTCCTCCCCTCCCGCCCGGTAGCTTTGGAGGTTACGTAAGCGTTAGTGGGGTAGAAAGCCCAGACGCTTGCACCTGCTGTTTCCACGAAGACAAATTATATACATTTCTGTTTTTCCTAAATAAAATTCTGTACATAGAGAATATCGGTATCCCGACACGATGACGAAAATAATAAATCGTCGCATGACATGTTTATTATTATGTCTGTAATTTATTGTAATTGCTTGTAACTGATGGCTATTACTTCTTATTAATTGGGATGGTGACCACATGGCACATCAGAATTTTTTTATATCAGTACAAAAAATTTCCCTTTACAAGCATAATTTATCGTGAAAAAATAAACATTTTTTGAAAGCAGTATATTCAAATGTTTGGCTTGGAAACTCCTGAAATAGCACCATTTTGCACTTACAAATCCAAATTTTTTTACATCAGCACAAAGAAATTCCAATTACAAGCATAATTTATCGTAAAAAATGTAACAATTTTTTGAAAGCAGTATATTCAAATGTTTGCTTGGAAACTCTTGAAATAGCACAATTTTTGCACCTACAAATACCAATTTTTTACATCAGCACAAAGAATTTCCCTTTACAAGCATAATTTATCGTAAAAAAAATATAAAAAAATTTTTGAAAGCAGTATATTCAAATTTTTGGCTTGGAAACTCCTGAAATAGCACCATTTTTGCACCTACAAATCCAAATTTTTTTTACATCAGCAAAAAGAATTTCCCTTACAAGCATAATTTATGGTAAAAAAATATAAAATTTTTTTGAAAGGAGTATATTCAAATTTTTGGCTTGGAAACTCCTGAAATAGCACCATTTTGCACCTACAAATCCCAAGTTTTCCGGGGAGCACCCCCGAACCCCCCGCTTTTGGTTTGTGGGGTGCGTATGTATACTTCTTGAGGCATACTCTCCGCCCCCTCCCTCCCTGAGATATGTGCTTAAATCCGCCACTGTACAAGACTGTGGAGTATAGCCGGCTGGTCGTTGAACCCGCCAAATTTCCGGGTCTCTACCTATAAGTCCCTAGTATTTCCGAGTAGATCTTGCTATAACAGTATTTAAATAAATTCGTGTTGCCTAGATACAAGAGAAGTGACTTATGTAAACGACGAGTGACAGCCGTTTTCTACTTTACACATGGAGTTATGTTCAGTTGATCTATGGCTTTCTTTAATAATAAAAAGCGTAATGACTTAGTAGGCATAAGAAATAAACGCTAATATTGTGTTTAAACACGACTGTCAGTAGGACAATCCATGTTCAGTAGTTTACGCCTTCAGGTGTCAGTGTATGTGTAGCGACACGGGCTGTAAGGTGGGCAGGGTGTAAGTACAGTGACTTGAAGCTGATGACGTCACACGAGGACGCAGGTGGCAGTTCACGCGAGCCAAGGTGTGTGGGCGCTCTGCCAGGTAGAGAGGTAACGTGCCGTGGTCAAGAACAAAGTGCTTGCAGGTCAGGCGAGCTGGTTGACCGCGCGAACACGCCTCGAGCCAACCATGCTGGTCACGTGGGTAACATCCCTCTACTTCTCTCGTCCTCAACTGTTTATAATAAGTAACAATGGACGTGACGTGAGTAGAAATACTTGCCAGCCAGTCAGCGCCGAGGCTTTCAAGACATCAGCTCGACAAAAATTGGGAGCTACGCGAGTTCCAAATAGAAAGTATTTCTATGTTGTTATCTTCGCAGACGAGACAAACGGATTTTAATTTTGTGCTCAACGGTGGTGAAATTAATGACTTTCTAATAAAATACATATTTTATTTTAAGAGATGTTTTATTCAGTCGTAAAATTTTAAGCAAACGTGTCGCGTAATGCGGGAATCATGATAACGCGACAGAAGAGACGTGAAGTGCGTGACGATAATAACAAAAGACAGCCAATCAGCTTCGAAGCTTCTGTGTCTTCAAGCACGTTCGCCTCGACGTTGATTGGCTTCCGTTTATTATTCGCGCCGCGTCCGCCACGTAGCCATTGTGATTTCAGCAGTATTCTGCCTACTTTCACACGTCGGACTGCCGGTATGTATTAAGAACATATTACAAACAGTCAATCATATAACGTAAACAAGAGGTCATATAATGTAAACAAGAGGTCGCGTTGCAGACAAACTAGTGTTCGCAATAACGATAATGTTCACAGTAGCACCGCGCCCATCGCGTCGCATCATCCGAGCCATAGTTATTGTAGCATTGTGAGGATATCCTCGGTAGGACAGAATTTCATCTAGAGCCGTTCAAAAGGTAACACGGGTGAAGCTTCCAAGCTTACAATAAGTCACTATAGGCGGTTAGGAATAAAGTGAGCACTCAAAAAAAAAATTGGAAAATTTCTATTTTCAGCCCATTTGTATCCTTCCGCGCGTGACGGCTAACAAGGGTAGTGTCTAATCTCTCTGGACATGCCACTTGATGGCTGCGCATGTAAGATAAATTGTGCACTCCGTAGGAATCTTTATAGTTTGATAAATAAAAGTTTATTAACTATGCAAAACACAAGTATGTCTAATTCAGTTGATTATATTTTAGTATTGTTGTATTTAAGTAGGAAAATACACGGAACTATATTCGGCAAATCGCTGCCAACCATACAAGCAGTAAGGGAACTATTGTTAACGTTGGATAATATGCAATAATGGCTAGTGATATTTTTCAAAGGTTAAATTTTTAGTGCTCACTTTATTCCGAACGACATATAGAAGCGGTTACTCTATAGACTCACGGTTAACCTTGTCCGAGAACAGGGTAAACTACTGCTGTAAGAATGTATGGGTTTATGAACATACAACTTCGCTTATTAATAAATGGCCTATATTCACACACCCATACATTCGTATTACAAAGTGCCATTGCAACGAACACTTAAACATCTCACGCTGCTGTTGGCAGAAGAAACACGAAAATAGGCTCAAAAACTTTAAATACTAGACATTACGTAAACCACAGCGTAGAGAAACTTCATACACGACGTTAAAACATGTAAGAAGTCCGAAACAAATATTATATTTAACTACCAGAACCCGGCTACCGTTGTCCAACCGGTGCATATGTGAAATGGATTTTGATCGATTTACTAAACCCCCCTCCACCTTTTTTATGCCTTCTATGTAAAAATGATGAAATTTCGTGAATTCAAGGACTTATATGTTAGAATCAAATATGCTATGCATACTCAATCACTGTGTATTCGTTCATTGTCTGTTGTTCCACTGAGTAGCAGCTAGTGGACAAATCGTCAGGACTTGAGTATGCATGAAGCTAGGTATAGAAGTTTGATACACTGCAGCGCCATATAGTGGCTAGTTTGCGAGTTAGAGAAAAACGGAGAGGACAAAACCCTTTTCCGTGAAAAAAGATATACTTATGTGCCAAGTTTTATGGCGATCGATCAAACGGTGTCGGAGATTATCGATCTCATACATATATACCAGCGAGGCCATTATACGGTGAGATACAGCTTGGTACAATGACAGGAGCTGGGAGAAGAGTTGGTTATGGCTTTTGTTAAAGAACCATCCCAGCATTCTCTGGAGCCGGAACAGGGTATCGAACCCGGATCCTTTCGAATACAAGTCCTGTGCGTTATCGTTCCACAACATCTCTCCTTTTTAAAATGTGGAGAACATGCTACAATAAATTTCTTATGGGTGGGCCAATGTTATTGATAACCCATTGAAACTAAGCGTGCCGTACTTAAAATGTATCAAATATACCGACAAGAAGAATTTAAAACGAATAATTTTTCTGGTATTCGCGAAATATAAATTCCAAAAATATGTTTTACATATCAGGTATCAAAGTAAAGTAAAATTTTAAAGTTATTCATATGGCAATAAATTTAACTAACTTAAGTAGAATGCATCATGTTTGAATGCATCGAAGAGTAATTTGTTTGAAGGTAGAGATTCTCCATTGATACTCCGTAGCTGCGATGTCGGTGGGCAGAGATCTTAGCCTCCCAAGAGCGTATTTATGAGAACAGCAGACTTGCGCCAGCTGCTGAGTCAGACCATGCAGTGTTGTTGGCAACTTGAGGGACATAAAAGCCGCGCAATGTTGCGACACGGAACTTGGGAGCAGCACAGCTGGCATAAACCATTTTATTCTCTATCTACGTCATGCCAAGTTGAGACAATCTCCATTTTCTTACTTGTGTAATTGGTGGTATTTATAACTTACCGCGTAGTCGATACGACGTAAAACTCAAGTATCAGTCTCAGACGTGAAGAACATCTTAATTTGAATCTTAGTTGCAGGATAATTTATTAATTTTTGTATATAGCCATATCCACCTATTTGTAAGTTGACGACCACAGGGGCGGGGGAGGGGGGGAATTGAGGGGGTATTACGTGAGGACGAGCATGCTGGGGTTCGCCATTGTCTTCAGCAAGTACAGTACCAACCAAAAACATAGGGTCACCCAAACATAAAAGGTACACCCGACCCGGATTCATAATATTGGTTGGAGCGACTGCGTGAATTTTTCCCTGGATGTAATCGCCATATTCTTCATTTTTGTTCAAATAAACGTTTTCGTATATTTCTTTGTTTACAAGCTATGAATTTGTGAATATATTGCAAAACTAAAAAAAATGACTACATTTTACAGTATACAAAAGTTAATAAAACAGAAACTACTTCAGGTATCTCAATAAAATAATTTGTGGTGAAGATGGTAATTAAGAAAATAATAAGTTATAATGTTACCTGGCACGGTAAGTTCGTGTAAAGTAATAATTTGAAAGCCATGCAGTGATTATTGTAATGAATATTACATGTTAATTTTCAAAAGACACTGAGAAAAAACATACATTCAGTGATTACAAATAGAATATTACGTAATTCTACTTCACAATATAGGTGAAATGCAATGTTATAATGCATTTATTACGTGTTGACATCTCAGTAGACACTGAGCATATTGTATCACTGCTATTAGTGCAGCTCCCATCACAGACTGAATGAAGCATCACTTCACTGTAAGCAGCTATCACGTGACCTACACTCCGCCGTCTTTCACTGCTCAACTAAGACTCGGTCCCTCTAACATCACCTACAGTTAGGTCTCATATTTACCGAATACCTTGAAAATACTAAAACAATGTCGTCAAAAAGTCTGGAAACTCATGGAAATACTAATATCGAATGGTATTTTAAAGCTTGTATTTTACAAAAAGATTAAACAATTAAAGTTCCTCTATTTTTAAAGATACCGTTGTACATCAACGTATCTTCAGACGTTTAAGGTTGAATACTTTTTGTTTGAAAGATTTGTATTAAAAATTGGCCCGCAGAGAAATAACTAATTTAAACAATTATTCCTTATTTAAATTACGTGGATACAGTCTTCGTAGGCTTGTCTTTAATGCAGTATAGCGCCAGTCAGTTTACGCAACTAGAACGACATTACTGTCGTGCAGATTGCTGACTACAGGCGTTCCACAAGCATTTCTAGAGATTTGCACAGTTCGCGTTTTTTTTCTAACAGCGGACTAGACTGCAAACGACTGTCTTGCGTCTTTCGTTGGCCGACAATATCGTGGCTTGCCGTGGATAATACTTCTGACTTCAACTGTGTAATAACCAACTACTTATAAACAGGTCACACACGCAACATAGAGGATCGTGGTAAATGTAACCACATATTGCGGTCTGGTATGCACAGGACAGTGCAGTCTAGCCTGCTATCAAATAACGGCGTGGAATTCGTAGGTCTTTAATCATGACGCGTTTTCGTTCACGTTTCAAGTCTTGTATTCCGTAACGTGAACTTGAAGGCCGCCTGCGTCTGTTGGTCGTGTCAACCCACTGAGAGCACTAACACACATTATACAGGATGATAATATCAAGTCTATCCCACGAACTAATGCACTTATCTGTGGGCAGTGTTTTCTGTGTCCTGCTGTGAATATTTATTACTCCTAGCATCGTCTCATTTTCTCTCGCTCATTGAGCAACTTAACGAATAGTTTCATAAAAATAAAATATTTGATTTATTTATCAGATATGACAATTACCAGTTGTATGAAAGTGCTTACGTGTGTGGGATAGACTATATAAACTGCAAGATACTCATAGACGGTATTTGCCACCCCAATATTTTTGATAACAAACAAAAATTATTTTACCCTTCCTTTTAGTTATGCTACCATTCTTAATAACTTCATTGAAATCTGCTTCAATAGCACAATTTTGCACCTTGAAATCCAAATTATCCTTGGAGGGGTGACATCCCCAATCCCCCCCGCTTTACTGAATGATTTGTGTAGCTTCATTTGTCACCCGAACCAAGATGCTGAAGTCCCGCACATGAAGATACTGAGTCGAACACAGCCAGGCAGTTGATTGCATGTAAGTTGTGTGATGTGTGGACGTCGCTAATTGGTTGTTAATAATCACGGAGCTCTAGGTACGCAGCACACTGCTTGCGCAACACAAGTACGGGATGCACCAAGGTATTACTTGGAATAATACAGCATGCACACCTACTATGATCCAGTACATAACATCTGCATACATCCAGTACTTCAGCAATATTACATGGCTTGACCATTGATTCCTTAACGAATAAAACACACGTGTAAATATAACAATAATGGATTAACCTCTGTACGAGTAGGGAAATAAGTATTTCACGCGTTTATTAACCACGCTGTTCTACGCATACTCAAGTGTTTACTCGTTCATTGTCTGTTGTTCCAGGTAAGTGAAGAGATATTGGTCAGCATTCAACATGAAGGTTTTCAGCGGTTGTGAATATGAAGCAGCGTCGGAATGAAAGAGCGGGAGAAAAAGGAGATCATCGAGAAAACCCACCGGCCAGCGGAATCGTATGGCACATGCGGAAATTCGGGGACCGAGCACGCCGGATCGCTTTGGTGAGAGGTGAGTGCTGTATCCACTGCGCCAACTGCGGCCTCCACTGAGTAGCAGTAATCGGCAAGTGGTCGGGGCTCGAGTAAACACTCGATAATAGCTTCTAGCATGCAGGTCATTGAATATGCGAATTATTCCTTTCCCTATTTGCAATATGAACTCATTGCAGCTTTACCTAATGCCCGGTACACACTGCCCATAATTCAGTATGGAATTCCGTACCAAATTCTGTGCAAGTATCACTGCGACAGTTTGTTTCACAACTACGCTGGTTCCAGACACTATTCCATATATAATTTCCCAGATAGAGCCTGTCCTATTTCTCATCGTAGTTCATGTCACGCGCATGCCAAGTACGCAGGCAAGGTTGCCAATGTGATTTGAATATAAATAAAATTCTTGTTTCCTACTTAACACACAACTGCCGGAATTATCATAACGTAAATAATATTAAATACTGTAACTTATTTGGGATTCACATTCTTGTGAAATAATTTTATGTAATACTACAGGTTATTCTCTATGCATTAAAGCAACCATCATCACAAACACATTTTTCTTCTTTATGTACGGAAAGTTGCTAGTAAAGACTGATAGTGTGTACACAACATTGGCGTTTTGCTATATTATGCTTCTATAAAATCGCCATCGATGTTTTGAACAGAGCTAAGTAAATAATTGAGTGGATAATTAAGGATAATGTGTACAGGGTTTAGATAATGAACAGTTTGATAGTGGTATGACTAGTCCTCAAACATAACAACAGAGCGACTGGCCAAGCAACGAAGGCTGGTTATACGACTTTAAATAAGAGCATGACTACTGCTGTAAGGGCACAAGTTCAGTCTTCTAGTGCGGTGTTGAAAGAAACCAGTCATTGCCTTCATACTGGAGCTGCGAGCACTTAACATACTTCCTCAGCTGTAGACATGAAGATGGACTCTAGCCAAAGAACAACAACTGCTAGTACTTGAACTACAAAAGCTAGGATGTCACTGAGAATGATTGCGGAAGCCGTACAAATGACACGTTAATTAATTTTCACCATCCCATTTTTTTAAATTACATACAATACGACTTAAATTAAACGTGGTGGCTGAACGTAATGAGTAGTTATTTACTTTACCTGAAATAATAAATATGTTTCCAGAACATTTATGTAGCTACGGATACACTACTACGAGTTAATACTGATTTTACATTTAATTTGTTCTTCTTTTCTTAGTGTATTTCATATGAGAAAATACCATGAACATCAGTGTTTTTCTGGCTACGAGGTTTTCAGAAGGCTTATACATATTTTTAACATTTCATGCTTTAAATGTTAGTATGCTAGGCCTACACCTTTCTACATTGTTAGATAATAAATCACTTCTGTATGATCTTACATTTGTTGCGAAATGAGAAAGATTGTGTTGCTTCTTATCTCCTAGCAAATATCACATAATATGGAAGTAATTTAATATCTAACAATTTAAATATGTGTAATAGACTAACAATTAGAGCATGGCATTTCAAAAATGTTGATATTCTTTCAGGAATGACAGTGGCGGGCAAAGTACTGTTAATTAAAGATGGCCGTGCACCGTTGCCGTTAATGCGTGTTGGGGTTAATAGGTGCAGATGTTGTCAGGAGCGGTAGCTCTATATAGAGGTGATCCAGTCAGGTGAGTGAGGCTACGACGACGAGCGAGACAAGGTAGTAAGAAGTAGGTTGACACACCCGGGCTGCCCCGGCCTCGCTAATTACCAGGTCACCATCACCAGTCTGCAGTGACGTCACTCCCTGTCTTGACTCTACAGCAATAATTAGCCCTGCGCAAACAAGTGACTGTCGTCATATCTGTGTGAGCTGTAGCCGCCGCTTCTTCTGCCTACATACTTACTGTCTGCTGCAGCCAGATGTGCGCACATGTTACATGTGTGTGCGTGAATCATGCGTATTCTGCCTCGCCTCGTGTGGCCGGCGATCTTCATGCACACTGCAGTTATAACTTACAAGCTATGGAGCTATAAGGACTACCTTGAAGCGCGCATCAAGGCCATGGTCTTTCATTTATTTCAAACTATTTCAATTATCTCGAATTTTTTTAAAACAAATGCTTTGAAAAAAATTGAGACTGTATGCAGTAATACGATACACAATTTTGCCAGAGCGTTTTTAAAAGGAATGTACCATTTGCTAGCAAAAAATTATTTTGTTTAATTTTGGCTTATTTTCTCAACGAAATATGTGACATTTCAGGGTCAAAAGTCTAACAATTCATTCGGTGTATTGCAACAGAAAAATTCAGATTCAAACAATGATATATTAGTGTTAAAAATTTAAGAATGAGTGTTTGATATATGTATTAATTTGCGTCCAAAAAAAATATTTTCGAAACCTGCCCCTACGAGCCAAGCGCTGCACTAGCGTGCGAGGTCCCCGCCGATCCATTTTTACTACGGCACCGCACACGGTATTATATTTCCTACGAGTTTTCTTACGAGTTTGTCAAAGAGCTTTGAAATGAACTGATCAAATAGCAGTGCTGCGGGTCTCGGTGAGTAATGCACTCAGGGGCGTCATTTCAGGTTTTTCTAGGGGGAGGCAAGATTTTTTTTCCCGGCGACAGTGACCTTGTTGCATCTTTTTTATTAATTAAGCATGTATAAATTAGATACTTTAATAATAAAACTTCAGTTTTATGTGCTTAAGTTAGCATTATTTAGATTAAAAAATACAAAAAATATATTTATACACATAAAATTCTAAATCCAGAGGGGGGAGGGGGCATTCCCCCCCCCTTGTGGCCCCAAATGACGCCCCTGAATGCACTGCACACGGTACTGGTTTACATGCGTGAAAGCATAACATATTTGTTAAATCCGTACAGCATTAAGCTGTGCTTTATCCATGCTATACCCCAGGTTTATATTATGTACTGTTAACGTTTATCATTCGTTGCCCGCCAAAATGCAAGGAAACAGTAGGAAATTTCAAACGACGAGTCAGGCAATAACATATTTCGTTCTCATTGGCTGACACAGTGGCGGATATAGGAACGTATTTTTGTGTGTGTGGAGGGGGGGGGGATGCTTACGTGACTTTATGGATTGTAAAAACTACCAGCCATCTCAAAAGTGGGGTTGTGGATCATCATAGAACAAAACTACAGTTTTCTCTTGAGGCAACTTCACATACTTTGGCTACATTATTTTGAACACGATTTGGAGGGGGGCCCTTCAGTCCGGTAGCTCCCCCCCCCCTTCCCACCCGTTTAAATACGCCACTGGGCTGAGATAAAAACCCAGTTAATAAACACGTAGCGAAAATAGCATCGTGTCTAGCAATAACTAAAAACCCATATACAAGCTAGTGGCACTGCACGTAAGCAGCGATATTTCCAGCAGACGAGGCCGTGCAGTGACAAGTGAGAATGTCTGTAGGCGATATCGTAGGAAGTATTGTTCCGTGTGAGGTGGGCTTTATTCTACCGTCTGAAAGTACGTAGCAAAGTTCAGTGTACGCTCGTTGAGTTTCACACACATTCTGTTAGTCCACTTTGGAGCACGGCAGTCTGAAGAGGCCGTTTATGGCTATGTTTGAGGTTTGAATGAGCACAGTGTCTTAAGGACATGGGCCCGAGTTTCTTCATGTTTGACGATAATTATTTTTTAAAACATGAACGGGAACCGATATCGTAAAATCGCTCCGTAACTTTGTTATGACTGATTTTAACTACGTGCCCTAATTTTGTCGAGCCAGAAGACAGTAAAATAGTAGCTAATTAGTTAAATAACGAAATTTCCTTTTAACTGAAATAGTAGCTAAAATCTTCATACAGTTTGTCTAGAAAAACTACATTACGTAGATAAACCAATTTGCAACAAAGTTACGAAGCAATTTTACGATATCGGTTCTCGTATGGGTTTTAAAAAATATTTCTCACGAAATCCGAGAAACTCGGGCCAAAGCCCTTAACAATTACATTCCGACCTTATGTGAAGTGTTTTCTTTTCGTACGTTGGCACAATTGGCGCACGTGGAATAGTTTCGTAAAGAAAAAACTTATTTACGAGCACACTGCAACGTATTAGTAGACAGCGCTCTCAAGAGCAATATACATCTGGCGCTTGAACATTGTTGCAGTAGACAAGTTGTTTGCAGAAATACTATTGAACGTGTGTTCTATATATTCATCTACGATAATAAAACACACTTGAAATTATGCTTTCCAATTTTTGTATTCTAGATATCATGCTTAGAAACACGGTTATTGGGACACGTCAAAGTGGTTAAATAACGGCTTTTTAAAACTGCTGTCACGTAAACACACCAGCCAGAATTGCAAACAAAAACTATAGATGCATGCGCTGCAATATACTATGATGAAAGTCCCGTAGAAAAGAAACGCTGCACGTCGTTCCGCGTCCCGTTCATAAAGGCGACACAATTGTTGACGCACGAGTCAGTCTAGACCTTATTGCTCTCCTGTCCTGTTTCCTTACCCTTGCAGTATAGGGCTTTCAACATAAGTCCTCGCGTCATTCTTTTCTTACCAGCGCCAAGCAATACACAAGATAAGCAATATGGACGACTGTAATGGTATGCGTGTCAAAAAATATACCACCCTCACTCTAAATCTGAATTAGTGAATATTCACTGATTCACGCCGATGGATGGAGCAGTTTCAACAAATTGAATCAGTGAGAAACCGCTGTGAAACCTGTGACTATTCACTGATTCCGATAAAGAGGGCCAACATTCCACAAGTTAATTAGTGAATGTCCACAGATTTTGCAGTAATTTTTCACTGATTCAATAAGTACACACTGTTCTCTGAAAACAACTGGAAAAAAACTGTAAATATCCACTGATTCACTTGTCAGATGTTGGCATTCTTAAAGGAAATCAGTGAATATTCATTAATTAAACAGTGACTACATTCACTTATTCAAATTGTTGAAACTGCTCCATCCGTCAGCATGAATCAGTGAATATTCACTAATTCAGATTTAGAGAGCTCATTCGTGGAGTGCCTTATTGGTGTGCAGTATTTTTTGCCATTGTCATTATATTAGTCTTTAAGGGTGTTCAAGTGCGATAAAGTCATAATTTTAAATTTATATGAAATAGTGTTAGTTTTGTAGAGTGCAGTTTCCTCTTACGAAACAGTTTTAGCTGGCTTAGTTTTCTCATAACGGTGCATCAAAATCAAAACTTGCATGTTCTGCTGCCATACAAATAGTGAAAACCAACTGACTTACGTACGTAAAATAATTCACAATGAAATAACATACTATGGGCTACGTAATAAAACATCTAAAAAAATTCCCGCGAACTGTTTTTGGTTTTTAAAATAATTGCCGAATTTGCAACTTTTTTCTGTACATTTGCGATTTTTTTTTTTTAAATTCAAAACATTACGTTCTCGGTTTTTAAGTGTTTTATTACATAGCTCATGGGATTGAAATTCACAGTGAATTATCTTGTTTTAAGTAGGTAAGTTGGTTTTCACTATTTGCATGGCAGTGTAACAAGCAAATTTTGACTTTTACACCCCGTTATCAGAAAACTATGAGAGCTAAAATTTTTCCGGTAGAGAGAAATGAAGGCCTACTCACAAGTATCGCCTACGAAACTAAAAATATTTCATAAAAAACATAAATTTATAATTTTATCGCACCATGAAATGTTATTAAATAAACAAATTTCGCAGTAAGTAGGCTTATTTTTTATGGTTTACGCACCAGGTTGATATTTTTCTGGATACAGGTTCGAATAACAACATATGCTATATTTTCAAAATATGGAAGCATACTGTAGTTTGAAGAGCGCATTCTTTTAATATATATGAAGATATTGGGAACAGGTGTAGCAGTATCGTGTGAAAATAACCTTACGTGACATTGCTACATGATCGTGCATGCGCCATGTGAGGGCTATATTTGACAGGTTGTGTAACTTCTGATACATAAAATACTCTTCTTCGTATCATAGCTGAATAGTCAGTTACTGAAAATGTCGCATTAAATTTTCGCATTTTGGGTGTTTTTTTGTACATAATGTTTACTAAATTTCATACAGATTTCATTTTAAAAAAAAAAAAAAAAAACTATCACTTATATTATTAAATTTTGGGTGCTGCATTATTGTGCTATACTTATTCAGGTTTAATATTTAATATACATAAAACAAGTTATTGTAGTCTGTATTATCATCAACAGGTGTTAAGCTTGGTTTATTGCTTAATTGTATCTGTGATTCTTGTATATGGCCTACAGTTCATGTGTTCTTTGCATCTCATCTGATATTGTTTTACTGTGTCAGTTATGTTGTGTACCTTCATTCAATTCAGCTCGAATATAATAATTGTTCTTTTAATACATTAATGCACAACTAGCCACGTATTAGGAAGTTCATATCACAGGCTTCTATTGTCTTCTCATCTCTCTTCATAACGGTCCGATTTCGCATCTGTAGTGCAGTGTAGGTAACCATAACCTATATTGTCGATATTGTCACATTCTCAAATAAATCTTGCAGTAGGAAGTGAAGACGGAAAATTCTTCACGTTGAGAGCAGGAGCGTCATTTCAGGCTTTTCTAGGGGGAGGGGGGCAATATTTTGTTTTCCGGCGACAGTGACCTTGTTGCATCATTTTTATTAATTAAGCATGTACAAATTAGAAACTTTAATAATAAAACTTCAGTTTTATGTGCTTAAGTTAGCATTATTTGAATTTAAAAATACAAAAATTATATTGATACACTTAAAAATTCTAAATTCAGGGGGGGGGGGGAGCAATTGCTCCCTTTCCTGTGGCCCCAAATGACGCCCCTGGTTGAGAGATACAGATTCTTATACTGAGAATCAGATTTACTTCTAAATGGGCCAATTTTAAAAATTTCGATTTCTAACAAAGTTCATTATACGTAAACTTCCAAGAAGAATATTGCCAAAGAACGTGTTTTCAGAACATTTTATTAGTTTATAATTCTGTTGTGGAATGTTACTTCGATCATTATATTTGTGATACCAGGATTACACATTAGGTTTCTCAGTATTGCAACATTTCTTTAAAAATTTCACTATAGTCCTAGAGCACATTTTGTAAGAGATTTTTTTAATAAGTTCACTGAGAATTAATTTATTTTAACATTGCTTTTGTAATCAAACTCTGTGACTATGAGCAGAGACATTCTTCTTAGGATTAGTCTCAAGAGCTGATATACGACTGTCAATACGGACCTAAGACATGAATGAACCTATTGATAGTAAATGTACTGTATTAATTATTACTGTAGTATCACCAGTGTCTTGGTAAATAACACTTTCTCTTGATCAAAACTCCCTGGGTAGCACCCATATTACTAGCTTTACTTCAGAAAGCATTCACTGAGACTTCTTGTAGGTGGGTGGTAATAAGGAGATGGTCCGCGCGACAGGGCACAATTACACACGCAACAACTGCAAATGGGCCATGGCAAAGTAAAACAATTTACTCAACGTGTGAGAGAATATGTAATACACCTCTGTGACTGAGTCTAGCTGTGTGTCTCGTTTATTATACTATTTTACAAGCTAACCCCGCCTCGGCTTCGTCCTCTACTCTTTTCATAAAACTAACAACATTACTGTGTTCTTCAAATATGAAAGGAAAGGACATATTCACTACTAATTGTGTACCATATTATGGCACTCATAGTCGTGGCGTCATCGGCTATTTTCTTTACAATATTAACTATGGTATACATACTTAAAATGAGAAACGTAAATAGTCGGGCAGCTGTTTCCACTATGTGCGTATCATATCATAGCTGTCCCCTGTTGCGTCTTCGACAGGTATTATTTAAATTTAACAACATTATTGTATTACGGGTTCTATTACCGGCTGGTTCATCTGGATTTTCCCAAGTGGGAATCGTGCCTGGATGATGCCATTAATATTACGTGTATAGTATCATAGTTAATTCCTGGCGCAATGCCTTTCACGGGATACGAATCCAGCCTCCCACACCGCTAACTTATTTTCCAAACCTTGCGCCACGTCAGGTCGTCAGAATTCTTATGTGAATATAGGCAGAAGCCCGGAGAATTTTTCTACGAATCGGACGGCAAAAAGTAACAATTTTAAAATTATTTCTTCATTGTCATGTTCACTTTTCGACAGTTTTGGAACATTTCCTTTTTTTCACACCCTTAACTGCCAGAATTCGAAAAATCCTGAACTTGATTTTTAGACATTTACGTAAACTTCATATCCAAAAATTATCTCGAGAGCTCAACAGAATTAAGAGATACTGAAAATTAATTGGAAACACGTTTTCTTTAACGACCTTTACTGTTGAGATTAAGCAAAGTTCTGAAACCACCGTTTAGGTATTTACATAAGCTTAATTCTGAAGCAAAAATAAATTCTGTGTATCAACGGGTTTAAAAGTTAAGGATTAATTGAGAAAAAAAAATATTTTTTTAATCCCCTTAATTGAAGAATTTCGGGAAATCTCTAACTTGCATAGTACATATTTACGTAAGCTTTATTCTGAAGCAAAACCACCTCGACATTTCGACGGCTTGAGGAGCTATCGAGGATCCAAGGAAAAACAGAACCCTTTTTCACCGTCGAATTAAAAACAAAAATCCTTTTTAGAGGGTGCTTACGGCGTAAGTGGAAACTATTCCTCAAAATGCAATGCCTGTAGGTCCAGTGGTCTGGGCTGTGCGTCGATACCTAGCAAGGTAACAGAAAGTCCTACAAAATCTGTGCGAAAAGTTGCAAAGGAAAGTGTTATTTCCAAAACGTCTGTAAATTGTATTCTGACGCGCCATAAAGTCCATCCGTTCCGCACACAATTTGTGCAGGAGCTTTATGATGACGGTACAGATAGGAAGGACGAATCCTGTGATTGAATAGTTAACAATAACATTTGTCATGTATTCTGACGAAGCATGCTTTCATCTGAATGGACATGTGAATCGTCACAACATGGCGCATTGGGCGCAAGAGAATCTCCTTGTAGCTGACCATGTTCAGTCACAGACGGACCTCATGACCACTGTGTGGTGTATAATTAAGGGGCAAAGAGAGACCAGACGTGGAGCAAACAACTGGAATAATCAATTGACGATCAAATGTGAACTACTGTTCAAAATTCGATCAGGTTTTTTATGGCCGAGTAGATATTTTATCAGCGTACATTTATTTATATAGCACTAGGCGGTATTGTGATTTGTTTTCGAATAAAATATTAAAAAAAGTTTTTATAAAAATAAGGGTTTGAAGCCACAAAATCTATAAAAATTGAAAACTTTAATTTTTATAGTTCCTGATGTGATAATATCCCGGCCTCTATAATAACCGAATTTCAAAAATACTCGCGTTTTGATCCGAAAATAATATTTTTATTCCAAAACTTTTCGCGCAGAGCTTTATGGATGTTCAAATTATTTGCTGATCAAAACGCGAGTATTTTTGAAATTCAGTTATTATAGTGGTCTGGATATTATCACATTAAGAACTATAGAAATTTAAGTTTTCCATTGTTATACATTTTGTGGCTTCAAGTCCTTATTTTTAAAAAAGAAAAAAACTTATTTTATTTTTTACTCGAAAACAAATAATACTACCGCATAGTGATGTATAAACAAACGCACGCTAGTAAAATATCAACTCGGAAACAAAATCGCATCGAATTATGATGAGTAGTGCAGATCGCCAATTGATTATTCCAATCGTTTGTTTGACGTCTTGCCTCTCCATTCCCCGGGTGTTCGAGTGTGGAAAAATCGTAATTTTATATTTGTATACAATAGGGTTAGTTTTGTAGACATTATTTGAGAGTACATTTTCCTCTTACGAAAAAATTTAGCTCAGCCAGTTTTTCCATAATGTCAGTTCAAAGTCAAAATGTGCATATTTTTACTTCATACAAAACTTGAAAACCAGTAAACATAATGAAATGGAAAAAATCACATCAAAACTAAATGCCACGGTCTACGGCTTGAAGCATATAGAAACCCTTTGCAAAAAATTTCTGTACTTAAAATTTTTTTTTTTTTTAATTTTGCTAATTTTTTTTTACTTTTAAAACTTTTTTAAAAATACAAACTGTTTATGTAAAGGGTTTCTATATCTTTCAAGCTGTACACTGTGGCATGTAGTTTTGATGTGATTTTTTTTTCATTTCATTATGTCTATTGGTTTTCAAGTTTTGCATGAAGTAAAAATATGCAAATTTTGACTTTGAACTGACATTATGGAAAAACTGGCTGAGCTAAAATTTTTTCGTAAGAGGAAAATGTACTCTCAAATAATGTCTACGAATCTAACCCTATTTTATACACATATAAAATTATGATTTTTCCACACCCGAACACCCTTAATAGTGATAAGGTAGTGGAATCTTTGTTCCTAGCATCAGGACATGTCAACTCCGCACTCTATCTACAGCTGTAGCAAGACGTATTCACACTGTAACCAGACGATATGCAAAGACGTTATGAAGTAACTAGATTGATACGCTGCCTACCAAACAGAACGCTGATATATCAGGGACGTCATTTCAGGTTTTCTTGGGTGTAGGGGAGGGGGGGGGGGGAGCAAGTTTTTTTCGGTGACAGTGACTTTGTTGCATCTTTTTTATTAATTAAGCATGCATAAATTAGAAATTTTAATAATAAAACTTCAGTTTTATGTGCTTAAGTTAGCGTTATTCAAATAACAAAATACAAAAAATATATTTTATACACTTAAAATTCTAAATCCAAGGGGGCATTTACCCCCTACCACCCGCTAAATGACGACCCTGTGACATATTGCAGGCAATGAGCGGGAATTGTGTACTTTAGCAGGGGTGGGGTGATGATTTTTTTCTGGTAAAATATCTTTGGTATAGGACATTGCATGTTACCGGCTGCAATATGGCGTCGTTGAATTCATTCACACATAGAGATAGGCCGTCAGCACTGGTCTTCTACCTCTTGTACGATATGCCATTTCTGTAGGGCCAGGAATAATTCGCGAGTTCATTGACCTGCGTGCTAGAATCCAATGACCTATACATACTCAAGCCCCGTATATTCGTTCATTGTCTGCTGTCTGAATGAGTAGCAGGTAATAGACAAATTGTAGGGCTTCGGTATACACAGTATAATGGATTCTAGCATGTTGGTCGTTGAACTCGCGAAATATTCCTAGCCCTAGGCCCATGAGCATTACTTGCGAACGTTTTCCTTACAGCAAGATGGTGTTCGCCAATCGCCTGCATTTCAGTACTCGGGTGCAACAATGACTGGAGACAACACTGGGTGAACGTTGATCGGCCGCAGAGGACCTGTGGAACGGCCCCTAGATTCCTCTCTTGTGTCGATCCTTCATTTGTTTCCTGTGGATGCACATTAAATTTGTCGTTTACATGACACGCCCACCCCACGATCTCTTGAACAGCTAAACATCACCGCTGTGTGCCACACTATCACGCCGGCCATGTTACTTTCTGTACAGAGTAATTTGCATCAGCGCATCCGCTTGTACAAAGCTCATCGCGGCTATCAAGTCAACATTTAGCGTGATGACTTCAAACTATGCTAAGGTGCTAACTCTAAACTGTAAGAAATTGCAATAAAAGGTCATATATTTTTCGTGTGCATTTATATCTATCTTGAATTGGTTACTAATCAAAATACAATAATTTGACTGTGATTAGTAACATATTTCGGATAGAAATAAATGCACACCATTAAGATATTATCTTTTTTTTTGGCGGATTCTTAGATTTTGGAGTTAGCGTGGTTTAAATTTCAGATCCCCATTTGTTTTCTTAATGGCATGTGGAGGCGAACACACCGCCGACGGTCCTATAAGTGTGTGTGTGTATATATATATATATATATATATATATATATATATATATTAGTCTTCGCATAACTCAAAACAATTCAATTTGTTGATTTGTAATGTATCGCTCGACTTATAGGAAAATGTGCTCGGATCAAACTGTTCCGTCACTTTCTCGGCATAGAGAAGGAATTAATAAATCACCTCGCTGACATTCCACGTGCACTATAGCTATGTCTATGACTGTAATTTAGAAATACGTGTCAACAAATAAACAGCTGACTTTTCGCCATATTGCGATAGTTACAAGAGCATACGTTTTATTTAATTCGCAAGATCTACCATTCCACGAAGGAATATTATACTAATGAAATTGATCTGGAATTAATGAAGTTTCTGGATGTTAATGTGACACTTGGCTTAAGTGTCGACGGTTGCAGATAACTGGTGATTGTGATTCCAGGTAAGACTTGGCCTTTACGCTAATAGTGGTAATATGCAAGGAAATCAGGATAACTAATCACATAAGGAAAGTCAAAATATACTTACCTAGGTGAAAATGATTTATTTTAGAAATTTGTATTACACCCCTCAGATTTTAGGTCGTAAGGGAATACTTAGAAACTATCTAAAAACCTAAGTAAACGACACAAACATCCATGCCTGTGCTGGGATTCGAACCCAGGATCCCGCACCCAGGGTCGGATTTATTCTCCTAGGCGCCCAAGGTCATTTAGTCTCAGTGCCCCTGCAGCCTCTCTTTTCCTTCCTTCCTTACCAACTAGCGCCTTTTTCCCATTTTCAGCACCACATTATTTATAATTACTCTTCTGTTCTTTTGCTGTGTATAGTAACAATAAAAGTGATTACTTAATAATTATTTAGCTTAGCCTAACACAGCTGTTTGAAAATTACTTTTAAACATATAGATTGGTTAATGCTAAGTCAACAACATGATAATTGAAAACCTTAACATTTTTTTACTGGTCGCCGTATACCTAGGCACTTTTAAAAACAGCGATAGAAAATTACCCATATTTCCTCCTAACTAGGGCGTGCCTCTGTGAAAGTTGCACCCTGTGGCCTAGTGGGCCTAGTGGTAAATCCGGGCCTGCTCGTACCGCAGGCTGGCAGGTGAACATTGAAGACCATGAAAGACAGCTGCAGATGTGCACATAAGTCACTGAAACAATTTGGTGATAAATATTATTATTGTCTTTGCGAAAAAATCCAGAGTATATATACGTACATGATGCACGACGATTGTGGATAGTCACTTTAGTTAGTTCTGAGAGTAATTATGTCTGTTTGACGTTATGTCAGTCTGCAGTCATGATACTACTGAGAGGACAAGGCTGGCACAGTGGATAGAGCACTCCCTTCTCACCGATCCGGGTTTGTTTCACGGCAGAGTCAGTTCCCTGAAGTCGTGCTGGACGGAACACTAACTCCACAACTTCTCTGTCACTACAACCGTCACCGTCAGCTGTGGCAGTAAATAAATAAAAACTGTCCTTCCTCATGTATACTTCCCTACTGCGAACTGTGCCACGCACGTGCAGGCCACGTGTATATAATATGGAAGGTCACGTGGTTATAGGCAGAGCAGCACAGCGCCTCGACCTATACCGTGGCCTCGTACTCAGTAAAGTCACGTCGCATACTCTTGTTTAGCTACCGTTCATTCCATCTACCAATGGCGTATCGTGGTCGTATTCCAAGGCCTGCGGTGATAAGCTATAATTATACTCAACACTGAGTCGTCCGTGGGACCATTAGACATCTAGGAGCAGGTACTCTCTTCTTACAGCGGTGCAAACTGGGGCAACTTTGTTACACTCGAAATTTACGTTTTTATGTCGTTTAGTGAAGAACATCCCAAATTCTATCTGACTGGATTATTATTTTTAAGAACTAGACTTCAATTAGGCATATCAGTTAACTAACCAAATTATTCCAAAACTAATATTTTGAGTGGGGCAAAGTTACCCCAAAATGAGCTAAAGTTACCCCAGTTTACGGTAGCGTATAAGAGGCAAGGAACGTTTTGTCCAATAATTAGAGACAGTTTTTGCACCATTTTTTCCCCAATTCATTACGTGCGCACCTTCATCTCTGCTGTGTGGTCAGTGATTGGCTGCCGTAACATCCAACGTCTTGAGGTAAACCCGCAAATCACAGACGTGTTGTGTCGCAGTTATCCGTGTACTGATTGCCACAGTCAAATGAATAACGACTCTGCACAAAAACACTCTGTCAATAGCCATGAAGTTGAGGTGCAGGTGTGCACGTAAGGCACTGAAACAAAGTGGGGCAAAAATATTTTCGCTAAACTACCGGGTCCTACTTATATTGCATACCTTGGAACACAACGTCACACCACTGATTGACAAGACCTTACACCTCTCTTTTTGCGCCCGGGGTTAATAATATAAGGTGAGGCTTGGCCATCTTTCACAAGTCGACTCCTGTTGTAACGTTTCTCAAGAGTGTTCAAGTGCGATAAAAACATAATTTTATATATTTTTATGAAATATCGTTAGTTTTGTAGACGACACTTGTGAGTATAGTTCGAAGTCGTCCTTATAGCTCCGTCGCTTCTGAGTCTCCAACACGCAAAACCGCTCGAGCTAGACGACAGCGCCCTCTGACGTATTTTGCGCCTTCGAGACAGAAGTGCACGACACACCTCACTCCAGCCTGTAGGCGCAAGTCACTCACCTCAGTCTTCTCGCCAGTAACTCGCCTCTGTGAAACATTCAGTAGTAGGCTATCTTATGACAACCGTGCATTATACACGACTTTACCTTTTCACAGATTCTGCATCCTAAAATGTCCACAGAAACAAACATTTTCTGAATAAAAATCAGTTCCAGCCTTCCAGGATTTATAACATATTTCGTTTTATATTTGGTTAGTCTACCAACCGCCATCTTAACCATCAATAGTTACTGGATATTTTTATAATCCAAAACAAAAGCAATGGTTACTCTTATTTTCAGACAGCAAGTAGTTTTATACCCATATGTACAAAAGTTCGCTGTGTTGTATAACACTGTCTCTTGGCAAAATAGAAATTAAAGGCGTGTCCAAAATGTGAAAAACTGAAATTCCTTCAGTCTCAACTGAACAAGTTAACATTTTTAAAAGTTTGTTTGTAATGTTACTATTTGTTTACTTCTATTTTCAGTTATTGGCAATGACACCCTTTTCACACCCCTGAGCACATACATGCAGCCAGATTCGATCAGTATGACATCATAAATTAAATTAAATTATTAAATTTCCAGGTTTATTACAAATCTAAGCAAAATAATTAAAAATTTAAAACTTAACTTATTTATCAATAATTTAAAATGTCGTAACACCTTACATGTCTACTTTACATAAACGTTGATAAATAACTGTCTTGCTCACAAAAAGCAGTCAGTCTTTTATTAACATGTGAATGAGTGAGTGAGAGAGATTTTTGGTCAGCGCTTAACATCGAGGTCTTCAGCGCTGGTGAGAGATGACATGAGGTGAGTGTGGAGCAGCGCCGGAATGACAGGGCGGGGGAAACGGAAAATCCCTGAGAAAACACGCCGACCAGCGGCATCGTCCGGCACGATTCTCACATGCGAAAATCCGGGGACCAACCATGTCGGGAATCGAAACCGGATCGCGTCGGCGGGAGGCGAATTGTCTGACCATTCGACCGCCGCGGCCCCCTTCATTAAAACGTATCATTGTATAACTTCTCTTGTCTTTCCTGCGAGTCTAACCGGCTCTTCCACCCTACTTCCGCCGCCACTTGTCGATACGTTGTTCCCGCGCTGTCGTCGTCTCCGCCACCGAGAACGCTTTCCGACTCTTCTGCGTGCAGGCTAAGCGCCATAACAATCACTGCCGGCTCAGCCTGTAGGTACAGTTGTCGCGCTGACAGACTGAAACCATTCTCCCAGCTCGGCGAATACTCAGATCCACCTCATAAGTTCCTGGTGCTAGAAACGGCTTCGATAATCGTCCGGCCGCGTGCTCTCCGAGGGCGACATATTGGTGTCGCCTGGTGTACGCTTCCAGACTGGGTGGGATGACGTCAGAGGACGAGAGGACAGCCCCTCGTGTCGCCCGGGGTGGGGCGGTGCGGCGTGCGCTGTCTCGCAACAATAGTGCAACTGTAAGGTAATATGTCCAATCACAGATACTGTTCATAGTCGCTATATTCTTGTTGTGTAGGAGATAGAAGTAGAGACCGGAAACATTCACGGGTTCACTGACATGTAGGCTAGCTTGCAAGAATATATGTGAACTGAAGCAGACAGTATATGCTCATTAGCTGCTTGCTGTTGAAGTGATATACGTCTGCATAAATTACATTTTCATTATTGGCTCAGAGACTTCCAGAAGATGTCGAATAAGTCAGAGGTCAATTGTGAAAATAACGCAAACTTACAGTTGATAGCCCAAATGAAAATGCAAATTTGTCACATCTCTAAGTATAGAGTGCATTCTGTCTGTGCGCAGACTGCCTGGATGTCACCGGGACATTGCAGCGCGGAGGCGGGGGGCGGCGAGCTACTGCGGGGGCAGATAGTATCTCAGCCGGCCGCCGCCCCCGGCGTCAAGGATCCCAGTGGCTGGATCATGTTCCGCAGCCAGGGCCACGCCTTCTTCGCCGCCTTCCGCCAACAAGACGTTCTGGGCGGTCTGCCCCTCGCTCCAGGGGACAACGTCGAGTTCCGCCGGCCGGCCTCCTCCTCGTCCTGCGCCACACACGTGCGTCTCGTCGGACGAGCCATCACTTGCCTGGGCATCGTGTCGTGCGTGCGTCTAGGCCCCGCACACCAGGTACGTTGTGCATTCACATGTACACAGTTTGGTTTCTGTATTGTTCTCATCTGCACAAACAGCCCATCACAAAATTTCATTTATTTTCAGAAACAGCTGTGTACGGAAAAATGTCGAGCTCATCCCGAATTGTCTGTTTTACTGTGTACAAATACATACAGTATGTCAATTAAATAACTGGTGTACTAATCTTTCTGGTTCTCTGCTCTGAATGATCTGTGGGCATGTGGAAGAATAGAGTTCAGCTATATCAGGTTACAGGTAGCCTATCAATGAGACATATTTGACTAACTTCACAATTTTAGTATAGACAGTTATTTGAGATCATTTGGACGAACAAAAATTTACACCCAACCTGACCTGGGAATATAGCCTAACCAATAACCCCTGCACCAAAGTCGGCTGCTCAACCAATCGAGCTACGGGGTGTCGGCCCTACTGCCTCAGAGTCGCTGCTTTGTAAGAACACTCGTTCCTCAGAGTCGCTACTCTATAGAGGACCCTCATGCCTCAGAGTCGTTACTTCGTAGAGGACCCTCGTGTCTCACGGGTATTTCTCCTATATAGTAATAAAGGTAAGGGTTTGTGGTGACTGTGTAGAGACGTGAGGCGGGACTGATCGAACGTGCCGACGCGGCCCGCGAGGTGATGTTCCACGTGTGCGGTCCTCTCCAGGGACTGCGTGTGGGTGACGAGGTGGGCTTCTCCGTGAAGGGTCGGCCCGGCAAGGAGCAGGCGGTGGGTGTGACGCGCCTAGAGCCTGGCACTGTGCGTATAGAGGACGTGTCTGTGCGGCGAGTCAAAGGTCGTGTGCTGCAGGTGCTACGCCGTCAGCCGCCCGAACAGTCCCAGGTACTTGTGCGCGTAAACATGGAGCAGCGTTAATTGCCATTAAAGGCCAGCGTGTGTGTGTGTCCCACCTCATGCTGGGTTATCAGGGGAAGAGGGGAAAGAAAAGTGGTGGGAGGGAAGAACTACATTAGTATACTTACAACCTGTATAGACAGGAAAAAACAATTAGATAATTTCAGGCGAAGCTAGGTTTCAAACCAGTGGTGACTCGCATAGTTGGCAGGTAGGGTTGCAGTTGCCAAGAGCTGTACAGGGTTGTGCGCTGGTTGACTCTACAGCCACTGACACGCTAACCTTACTACTGAGTGGTCACAACACATCTAGTAGCCGGCAAATATTTCATGGTCATTGGTCTCCGGCACGTTCATCAATAGTCTACAGTTCCGACTGTCTGCAGCCCCGCCTGGCAACAACTCACGAGCCGCCACTGTTTCAAACACATACACATTTCTGCTATACTAAATACTTAATCAGATTACATTTGAAACACCTAGAGAACTCCGAACGGATAACCATAAAGCAAGTACACTACACTACACAGTGGCGTAGCCAGGATTTGTGTTTGGGGGGGGTTATTCAACTTTGTTAAATATTCACCCATCCCCACAAATAAAGCGGGGGGTCCGGGGGTCCTCCCCCGGAAAAATTTGGATTTTCAGGTGCAAAATGGTGCTATTTAAGCAGTTTTTGTGTCTGAAAATTAACTTTATGTCTGGTACAAATATTAATATTTT
>PNEQ01036002.1:19223-47556 GCA_003012365.1 Medauroidea extradentata | reverse complement strand
GTTCTTTACAGTCCACCTTTTTAACCTATCTATATCCTCCTGTAACCCCTTTTCCCCACCTACATCCTTGTAAACCACACAATCGTCAGCAAACTGCCTCAGTTTCCCTGTCATCCCTACGCCCATGTCATTCACCATTATTGTGAACAATAAAGGCCCCAAAACACTACCCTGGGGCACCCCGGAAGTCACTACACCTACGTTCTGCCTGCTATCCTATATATAAATGTTTGTCATAAATCTAAGGCGAATGCATGGCACCTCACCAAATATTCATTCGAAATCGTATAGTTGAATAGAAACACATGGGCCCCTCGTTTCGTCTGCTTGATAATTTTGCCCCCTCCTCCCCCACCAACCCTTCTCATGATATGTATATATTTTATTCAGTAATCTTCACGTGTGACTATATAAGTTATAAAATTGGCCACAGCTGTATGGTGGTCGTATTTTTGCTTCTGCGCTGTGAAGAGAGCTGGATTTTTGTTTAGCTGGCTTACGATTATCATATTTGTTACCCAAATGGGTGGGGGAGACGGGAAACCATTGGCTGTTAATTTTTTTCGTGGTACCTACTCCTGCTTTCACTGGTATAGTATTCTGCTGCTACTTTATACTTTCTCGTATCGAGCTAATGAGCACCAATGTGTAATTAAAGTAGAATCTGGTGTGTGAAGAAACAACTCGCTTCAAAAGAAGAAGTTCCCCAAAAACATTAATATGAACAAAATAAGTGCCCTCGCTTATGAGTCGTGACCCTACAGGGTACCTTTGTTAGTCACAGTTTAGTGAACCCTTCTCACTGGTCCCGCAGGCAAATTTAGGTCCGGAGCTTGTATCCACATACATGTACATACTTGTAGCCGTCCTAGTGTGAGGGGTTGTCATGGCCGCTTTGCCCAAACACTGAAACCTGCTGGAACAACATGTTACTCCTCTACGGAAGAGGCCGGTGTAATCAGGCACAAGTCCCCTGAAATAGCACCGTAGGTATTATCTATAGTGGGGAACCTGGGGTGTTTTCCCAGGTATGGGAATAAAGCTGGCCTTGCTGAGGATGCATGGTTTGTCTCTATTTTGCCCCATTGTACACTTTGGTGTGCTATTGGAGCAGTAATTTGCAGTGAATAGCTATGTACTGCTTAGGTCTGTGGGTCCCCCTCCCAACAACACAAACCTCATGATGGTAGATCTTGCCACAATGCTCCGAATTTTGGGTGCCTGTATCTCAGAAACTGTTTGTCTGATCGTGTTCGGACAAGTGCACCTTTCTTGTTTCTTATGTCATTGCTATTTTCTATTCACTAGGATGGGTAGCTACAGGTGTACATGTAGAATAATATGCGCATAATAACAGAGGCGGCCATATGTTTCCAACGCATAGGATGGGATGGTGTTCACTCTTTATTTCCTGAATACGTATTGTCATTCATCTGAATTGAACCTGGAAGGTCACTGTTCCATTTGTAGTGGTTGTTAAATTATCGTCACTTAACATGTTCATTAGCACAACTGTCACTGTGGTTTTGTATCCATACTATTGACAATAGACGCTTGGTTCCTGTGTTCATTATTATTGATTTAAGTCTGGCTACCTGTACCTGCGAGCTTTTACACGATTTACTTCCCAGCCCTGTGTGTGTGTCTCTCTCTCTCTTTATATACATACACACACACACACACACACACACACACACACACACACACACACACACACACACACACACACACACACACACACACACACACACACACACACACACACACACACACACACACACACACAAAAACTCCTTCAGATCAATTGATAAATATTACTATTTCAATTCAATTAACTAATTGGGGTAGAGGAACTATCCTACAAGTGAAGTGGCTTGTACAAATACAGTCGAATAATGTGAAATCACACTTCCTGTAGCATATTGTCACTTCCAGTTTAAAGCTTACAACAATAAGTGATGTTGAAACATCTTAAATAAATCGAGCATAACACAGAAAAAACAGTACGGAAGAAGTTTCCACAACTATTTTACTGCACGTTCGATATGCACTGATACCAAAGCTGGCTACGTCTGCATGCCATTGTGTGGGGATCATCTAATAATCTACTTTCCTCAGAATAGTTAGAAAACTCATAGTGCTTCACTGCTTACACGCGATATTGCCATGTTTTCCGAACTCATCGTGACAGACTTACTAGGTTGTTAAACTAATTTTGGTTTTGCAAATATTTATTTCAATTACTTTTTGTGTCGGTACCCATCTGTAGGCCTACATTTTTTTCGATAATGTTATATGTAGTCATTGTGTACATTTATTAAGTAACAAAAATATTTATTATGATCATTATAACAGAGAAAGTATACTAAAATTTAATATCAAGTCAGTGTAATAGCTTGCTCATGTATGTGATCAATTTTGAAATTTTTTTTCTATCTGTGTTAAATTATATAAAGTCTGCGTTCCTTACCAAAATAAATTAACTGGTAAATTGTAAGCTTGACAAAATTAATAATATCTGCTTATCACCAAAATTCTTCATCAAAGAAAATATTTCTCACAGTATAGTTTATTGCATAGGTTACTTAAATTATAAATTAAGATATATATGCATGTGTACTACAGAGTACTCAATATACATAAATGTTTGTAAAAAACATAATTAAACTCCTAAAAATTTTATTTCATTACTTTTTCGATTAGAGTGGACTATTTCGGAGATATTGCAAGTGTAAAAACTAAAAACTTAAATATTTAGAAAAATATTTAGCCTAAATGTAGCTTCAAGATGGCGTCTAACGCTCCACTCGGAAATCAGGGCAAACTTAGCATACTTTTACTATGGGTGTACTTAATTGATTAAAAAAGATTCCAGCTTTCCTTTAATTATTCGTAACTAAAACCTTTACATATTTTACTAGCCTTTGTGGTGGTGTGTATGTTATTGTCAGCTATCCAATTTAGCATGCAGTTGTGGCCCTTGTAACAAGACTGCAAGTCGTAGCAGTCAGGTCATATCTCAGCACATTTTAAACAAATTGTTACATGTATGCCTACATATCTCAGACACAAAGTTTTTACCTTGCCAATTTAGAGGATCACATATTCCAGCTCCCACCTCCCTTTCTTTTTGTGGGTGATCTAAATGCTCATAAAGAGCTGTGGATATCTTCTTATTAAGGTGGCAGAGGTCGTGTAGTTGAGTCTCTTCTCAATAGTACTATCTTGGTTCTATTGAACACTGGCACTCCTGCAAACTTCACCTCTCATACTTATACCACTTGTATATCAATTTGTATTTTTGCATCCCAGCTCTGGCCACCCACTTTCATTGGTATATATTCCCTGATCCCTGTTATTTTAAATTGTGTTTCTGTTGCTGCTCCACCCCTGCCTACGCATTGTGTTATTAAAAAGACAGACTGAGACATACAGACAGTTGCTTCTCTTTACTGTTGACCAACTTCGTGAAGTAGATGTGGCAGTGTCTGATCATTTGTTGCAGCGGTGGTGTCTGCAGCATAGGTTGCCATCCTGAAGCCATCTTCTCGTCGGCATAGTCTTGTGCCCTGGTGGAATGATGGGTGCAAGGATGCAATTCATGCCTGGTAACGTGCGCTTCGCAGGTTTACGTAGTGTCCCACTCCGTCAAACTTAGAACTGTTTCGCATCACCAGGTTACAAGCTAGGCGGATAATACAAGAAAGCAAACAAAAGTCTTGGAGGTCTTTGTGTCATCTTGTACGGTGCATGCAACCATTAAATATATTTGGGATAATGTGAGAAAGATAAGTGTCAAACCCCTTGGTGTAAGTATACCCTTCCTTCAGCATAATAATGCATGCCAGAGACATCTGCACTATATTGGGGCAAACATTTTATCATCATTCGAGTAATGACTGATTACTCACCCTTATCTCGGGCCCTAAAGGCACGCTGTGAAGAGCAGGCTGTGAACTTTGGTCTTTCACAAGGAGAGGACTTTAATTAGCCATTCTCTCTTAGTGAATTGAATATATCCCTCTCCTGCTCAAAACACTTCTGGTGGCCCCAATGGTATTTATTATGAAATGTTACAAAACTTGTCATATTAACGGTTAGTCAAATTACTCACACTTGTTAATTTCAAAAGTCTTTCCTTCCCAATTGGGTGTCACAACTTTTTTACGAGTGTTGAAAGTCACCTCTCCCGATGTATCATTGTACAAAAATATGTTGCCTGTTTCAGACCGTATAAATTTCCTAGGCCTTGTTTTTGACTCGAAGCTGTCCTTGCGGCATCCTGTGAAACATATAAAAACGTTGCACCGCTCCACCCAATTGGCTCCCCTGCTGCCTTAAGGGACTTCACCTGCCAGAAGGGACGGTGCGTATCTTATAATATGTCTCAAACACGTGGTAGAACTTGGAACTTACTCTCAGACTTCACATTTACAAATCCGGAAGATAGAGTTTAGGCTCACCACTCATAACTACAATTTGCAGCACCCATTTACAATTCAGCATTTATTCCGAAGTACACATGTGAAGATTCCATTACACCTTAAGGGGGTCATATCCCCCTAAAACTATTCAAACAAAAGACTCACACCCAGCCTTACAAAGACATTCCATTATAATCCCTAACCAAGGTATTAGAACCGCGTGCACGCTGCCCCATTTTACCGGGATCTAACACATAAATGCCATTACACATCACACGTAACGTATGAAATAAACTACATAAACTTTTAAGTTAAAATCCAAACATCATTCTTAATTTGTCCTTTCACTTTCTATAGCAGTTTTCCCCAAACATTTCTGATATAAGATTACATGAATTCAAAAGAGTAAAACAATGAACATCATGGTAATAATGGAGTCATTTCCCCTAACAGTTACTAATGCACATTACATATGTTGGTTAGTTACACCTATCTCATTTATTCACTTTTACAACCAAATTTTCCAAATGTTTCTGACAGTTTACAAACATTATTAAGATCAAATTGTGAACATGACATTGATGATTGAGTACTTTCTCCAAACCTATAAAATCCTACTAAAAACCTAACACAGCCAAGTACACACCATACAGGTGTTGCAAATATTTCACTTATCGTGCATTTTCGTTTTTTATGCCGCGGTAGACTCCAAATTTTGGCGCAACATTCCACATCTGTGACAGTTCGCCGATCGTTATTTCACACTCTTAAACTGTTAAGAAGCGGTTCCGACTTTGCAGAGAATAGCCAAGTGAAGGAACCTTGTTCTATCTTAAACATCTGGAACCAACCATGACTACGCCGGAGACGGTAGTCCCGACAGGCCTCTGCGTCCTTTGCCGCCGCTTCCAAGGGTTCCAAGCTCGTCACCGCACCTTGTCTCGAACCACTAGATGTGTGGTGACCAGGCCCGTTCAACCTTCTTGTCGACAGCTAGGCCAATCTGACCACCAAAAGCGCGTGATCGTGTGTTCAACTGCCGTCTCCCACTGCAGTTATTTAAGCGGTATTAAAAAATTTCGTCCTCGCAGCTAGACCACCACATAATACGGCCACGACTCCGTGTCTCGTCGTTACTGTTCACAATGTCGCTCTACAGCCTTTTCTCTCTGACGCTCTCTGTAACGTCTCTGTCGAGCCACGCTAACATAATGGCCTCCGGCCGCCGCTCGCACCACCTGCCTAGCCACAACCCCTCCTCTCCTTCCTTCTGCCCACCTCCCTACCCTCCGTAAGATGCATGCACATTACGCCAGCTGAGGGAAAGGAAGATGTTAGGCGGGGTGGGGGAGAGGCGCAGTCGAATCACGCCCAGCTAAAAGAGACAAAGAAGCCACCATAGGGGAAACCACCAAAAGGACAAAAAAAATCATACAAAAATTATTAAAGCAACTCAAATACATAAACTAAAATAAACCAAAACTTAAAAGGGTATCCCACACGGCTCAACGTGATGATTGTGGGACATAACTCTTTTGAAATGATTAGTAGACTTAATTGGGGGGGGGGGAGCAGACTCTTCTCCGTTTGTACAGAGCTCTGATCAGTTACCAGTTGAATTTTGGCAGTTCTGTGTACTCCTAGGCATTACCATCTGTTTTTAAAATGCTGAATTTTGTTCACCATGTTGTTATTCGCATAGCGATTGGTGTATTCCGCACGAGCCCAGTCATGAGTCTTTGTGAGGAGGCTGGTGAACCACCATTTCTATATAGGCATGAGCAACTTTTTTTGCATTGTTGGTTATGAGTGCTTTCAGACCTTTCACATCCATTGCATGAGGACTTTCACCACCCTCCCTTACATATAGCTATATGATGTATGTGCTGAATGTTTCATGCCCTAAACCACTATGTGCTACACACCAGGTATTGGTGCGGCGTGATCTGGCTGAATTCGCGAATCGTGCAGTAGCCTGCTTACGTTTATAAAAGTCTCTTTGGGATCTTGTGTCATCTGATTTTAGTGATTTTATCTGTTTGTATGCTGATGGTTCCAAGTCCGATGCCTCTACTGGGTTTGTATTCGTTGGTGGCTTAGACAGGTATCTGCTTATAATTTCCCTGTCATGTAGTATTTTAACCACAGAGCTGTATGCAATTTTTAAAGCTTTGCATTCTATAAGTTGGGGGTTACCACGCACATGCCTGGTGTACTCTGATTCATCAGGTGCACTACAAGCCTTGAGATCTGCGTACTCTGCTCATACCCTTGTTTCTATGATCAAGGGGAAGCTGAGGGTGGCTGAACAGGCCAGTGTACTGGTCGTCTTCCTGGGGATGCCTGGTCATGCGGGCATTGCTTGAAATGAGGTAGTAGATGCAGCAGCAGAAGAAGCCTGCAGTCTTCTACTGTGTGGCCCTCGTGTCATAGTGTGTGATGTGCTGTATGCAGCATGAGTTTCTGATTGGAACTCTTGGCAGAGGAAATGGTTTTTGCTTCCTCTGACCAACAAACTTAAATCCACACATTTCATATTCATAACCGAGTTTCGTATTCTCAGGAGTTTGTTCAGGAAAATTAGGTGCCCCAAGGTAGCACTTTGACTGCTACCCTGTTTTCTTGCTGTCTGGCCCCTGTGTGGTGTCCATTTTATGAGGATAATCTCAAGTATATTGCCATTCATCCATCCTGTATGCTGCAGAGCGTCAGATCAAGATGGCGGTCTACAACCTTGCTGACTGGGTCAACGGCTATGGTTTCCACTTCTCCGCAGAAAAAACACAAGTAGTTCATTTTTACTACAAACTTAGGGTTTTCCCCACTCCCTTAATATCTTTGTGTGGAAATGTCTTACCCGTTTCGGATCATGTCAGATTCTTAGGCCTTGTTTTTGGTTCCAAACTCTCCTGGTCGCACTACGTGAAATAACGTCAAAACCCAAAGTTTGTGAGACATAGCTGTCTTAAAGATGCTTTGTGGTCTGAATTGGGTTACAGGCAGGGTAACTGTCCGCCTTTACAGAACTCTTGTTCGTAGTAAACTGGATTTTGGCTGTGCCGTTTACTCTTTAACACAACCATCTGTCATCTGGCCTTTTTTATGAATTGTGTCTTCTGTTTTTAATGGTTTTATGTATTTTTTACATTTACGGTGTATGAGTGCATTACAGCCTTAAGATCAGGGTTCTCTGCTCGCCCCCTTGTTCCTGTGATCAAGGAGAAGCTGAGAGCATTTTGAACGGGTTGGTATACAGGTTGTCTTTCTGTGAGCGACAAGACATGAGGCATTTATGGAAATGTAGTATGCATAATCTAAATGGTTTTCTTATGTGGGCATCGTGGGAAAAGAAGCAGCAGCCTTCCACCCTGTGGCCCTCCTCTTCCAATGTGGGACGCGCTACATGCAACATGAGTTTCTGTTTGGAACTCCTGGCAGAGGGAATGGCATTCGCTCCATCTGGCCAACAAACTCTGAGCCAATCAAGACTCTGCTGCCGATAAGTGACACATCCCGCTGGCCCGCAAGGTAGATGTCCTCTTTACACATCTCCAAATTGGATGTACTTGCATTACACACAGACTATTGCTGTGTGGTAAACACCTTCCTGTTAGAGTGTGTTGCTAATATCACCAGATCCGTCGTACTTTTAACATCGGTTGACGACCGTTAGAAAATTTTAGGAGAGGAAAGGTTGTCCGCGAGCAACATGCTTTCCTTTTTAAGGTTGTCTGCGAGCGACATGCTTTCCTTTTTACGTGCGATGGTGTGGTGGTACCTATACCCATGTTACTATGCATAGTCAGCGGCGATATTCTCTTATCTCAGGGTTATCTGTGGATAAGAATCAGATGTCTTCAAATAAATTTAAATTCACTTATAAAGGTACATTTGGTTTATTTAAAACAAAAGTTACTTTGCTTATAAAGTACATTACCACACGTGGCCAGAAAAGCGTATTACTTGAGAGTTACATTATTTGTTGCATTGGTGAGCCGCGTGTCAATCTCCCGTGTGAACATTCCTGATAGCAACTATGAAAAAAAGCAAAAATAAACTAAATAAATTTAGTTAAAGTCTGTAGCGTCCAAGTGGCTCAGTGCCACTGCCTTCCCAAACTTGGGTTCTCTCCACGCGTCTCATACAGACAGCTACAGCGCCACGTTACCTTAACGAGAGTCAGAACAAAAAGAAGCCCGAGACGCTGTCTGCTCGGGTCACATTGCCTGGCTACAGAGTTCAACATGGTGACTTCCGGGAATGTTCTCAGTATGCAAATATAAATATTGGGAGCAAGATTACTATTATTAAATCTTAATATATAAAATGAAGTGTCCTGACACACTCTCACTCACTCACTCATCAACACACAGTCCGAACCGCTGGACCTAGAACCATGAAATTTTAAGGGAAGCTTCCTCTTGCCCCGTAGGCACCCACTAAGAAAGGATTTTAGGAAGTTCAATAATTCAGGGGATGAAAAGGGATGAAATGTGTTTTAAAAGAATCCTTGATATCTCATTAATCAGGAATGCTATCATAAATTTGTTAACTTTGTAATATTGCCCAAAGAAATGCATATTCGCAAATTTTTAGATTTGTGAAATTCGATAACTAAGGGGTGTGAAAAGCAATAAAATGTGTTTTTCATTAATCCGTGATTTCTCCTAAACCATTTCATATAGTGAGGTGATTCTTTTTTAAATGATGCTTAAGTAATCATTTAAAAAAAGTATTTTTACAATTTTTTGAAATTCATCTTTGAAAGCTCTTAAAATATATTTTTTTAAATTAAACCCACTTATCTCCTAAACCAGTGGAAATATTGAAATGGTTTTTGCTTTAAAATAAATCTTGCGTAAATATAAAAAAAGTAATTTCAGGATTTTTCAAAATTCTTCATTGAAAGCTGTTAAAAAAATAAAATGTGATTTTAAATAATCATCTGTACTGCGTATACCCGTTCAGATATCGAGATGGTTTTTTGATAAGAATGAAGCTTATGTAACTATCTACAAATCTAATTCAGGTTTTTACAAAATTCGAAAATTAAGTAGGTGAAAAGCAGTAAAATGTTACAGTCTTCCAGAAAAAAAGAGAGTGATCGCGGAGAAATAATTCAACAGTCATTTCTTTTTGCCAACCTACTCATAAATAAAACCTCTTTGGACTGTAGCCACTACATATGAAAGAATTATTACGGCATGCCTTTAACATTCACTCAGGTATTGTATAAATTTTGTGGTGTGGAAGGGGTGGTTACGGGTTTGTATCCCGTGCTTAACTTTGCGATGGGAATTACTATGACGTCATACGAGCATATTGCGCACACTCTTTATCTTTACACTGAGCTAAGACAGTTAATTATAGTTCACTGTTATTGAGTACGCTAGCTGTTAAATGCCTTCATCACATATTTTATCCAGAGTTACTGTTTACATTACATAATTCCACTCGGGCAACGCCGCAGCCGGCCGGCATGTCTTTCATAAATTCCAACAAGATATACAAATTAAATGCACGTAGCTAAAACATATTACACATTACAATAAAGTACAGAATTTAAATGAGTTGGTTGGTGCTCATTTTCGCCACATTTATGCAACGTCACTTCCCTTGGAAACTCCCAGCATCCTTCAATTATTGTCCTCGGCTGAGGCGCCGGCCTGTATGACCACTAATCCCACACCTCTGTCTTTCTGAGTCCAAATCAGTAAAAACTGGATAAAAGTTGCTACGGCGATTTTACACAAAAAAGTTACTTAGATAAATCTTATAAAATTGCACGCTGATTCAAATGAGCCCAAACACCACTAGTTTACTACAAATTTGATTATTTATGGAACTTGTACATTTTCTGACATACAATTACACAGTTGTCATAATAACTTTTGCATGGGATAGCTACGCATCTTGTTACCCTAACACCCTTGCACCCTGCTGCAGTTGCCTTAACTTACTTATAGTGAAATTGACCTACGGCTCACCATACTAACTATACTTGATGTTAAAATTAGATTCAGCAACATGCTGTTTAGCATGCGTACATATTTACGTTACAATGACCTCACACTCTTCGATAGACCACAGAAATTACACATGGAAATCCTTCTTTTGAAAGACAGCAAGTTAGGAGTTTACACCATTAAAGGAAAGAGAAAAGTACTATTTTAAATTGAGACTGTGATTTTACATTATTAATGTTCCCGCTGCTCCTCCCGAACAGTGAGGTTTAGCCAGGGTGACAAAAGCACATCAATAGTATTATTACAGACATGCAGAGGCCAGCTGCACCCAACCCTTGGTATGTTGAGACCTGCAGCCCTTAAATGGTAATAGCTAGGAAACATAGGTGTAACCGTCAAGAAACACCAATAAAAAATAGGATGGTACCCCTGGTCACCATACAATGAGCCTTTTTAATATGTTTGAATTGCTTAGTTTCTGTGTTGTGATTTGTGTATGTGTAAGCATGTATAGCTTTTCTTTTAATTTTTTGTTATGTATCTACACACATTTATTGTGTTTGACTCTTGAGGAGTACCTGATTCTTTTTTTCTTTCTTTTACTTTTATGTCTATTCTTTGTTTGGGAAGTTTTACCATTAATTTATCAAATTTGTGGGCGCTGAAGACCTAGGGGTCAAGCGTCCCACAATACCATTCATAAATTCATTCATTTATTAATCCATCCTCCTTCTTTATTCACCACTGTCTACATACTGACCAGCCTTTTCATTCTTCTCTTTTCCTTCAGTGAGTTCCACACCAATTCCTATAACATAACTGATAGCCAAAGTTCCCTTCATCCTCATCAGCCTGCCCTTGCCTTCTCCATTTATCCTTCACCTATCTTGCTGCTCTTCTTTGTACCTTCTCCAGCTCCTGCTCCTCCAATTCAACGTACAGGTCTCGCTCTGCTGCTACGTACTCGAACATTGGTGATACCATTATAATACATACTTTTCCTTCATTGCACTACTAACTCCTTTCAGTACCCTTCCCATCATTCCTAAGTACCCTACTTCTCTAGATACCACTCTCTGTGCCTGCTTTCTCTACCCTAAGTCACGCTGCAACAGTATCCCTAGGTACTTGTATTCTGAAGCTTCCTCTATCTCCTGCTCTTCCAAATTGTATACATCCGTATTTCTAACTTTCTTCCTTGTAAATCTAACCATTTTTGTCTTTCTCACAGTTATTTGCTATTTCATAGTCATCCTGAAACTTGTTTCTTCCACTCACCTCAGCATATAAAACACAGTCTTCGACGAACAATTTTGTTTTGCCACCCTTCCCGAAACCCATGATTTTTGCCATTACTGTAAACAACATTGGTATTAGCATGCTTCCCTGTGGCACTCAGAACGTAATCTCTCCCCCTTGTTATAAAGAATCTCCCACTGTCACCCTGTGTCTCTGCCCTCTTAGGGAGTGTCCATTCCATCTCACTACAATTTGTCTATCAGCAATTTGTCAATTAGACTAATTAACACCCCGTGTGATACCTTACAAAATGCTTTCTTGAATTTATAAAAGTAGTCATTTACCTGTTTCCCCTCATCTGTTGCCTATGTCAGGTCCTTGTAACAGCCCGGCCAGCAGCATCTCATTTGAATATCCCTTCCTAAATTTTTTTGATAATCATGCAACCAGTTTCTCTTGTACCTAACTGCATTACATACTTACTGGACCACCAGTCTCTCCAATATTTTCCTGATATTTGACGTAAGACTCACTGGTCTGTACTGACAGGCCTCCCCCTATCTTCTTCCTGCATGGATATTGGAACTATCACTGCCTCCTTACAATCTTGTAACGTTCCCTCCTCTAATGATCCGTAAAATATTACTTCTAGGTATTTGATCAACTCTCGCCTACCAAACTATGAGTGCTATTCCCTATCCTCATATCATCCGGACCCATTGCTTTATTACACTTTAAGTCTTGTGGTACCTCTTCTACATCCCACTTCCGAATAGTTGGCGTTTTTAGGGGTTCCTTGCTCTCCTAGCTTCATAAGCCCAGTAATCCTTCTCCTCAAGCACTGGCAAGTACTGAGTCTGGAACAGTTTTGCCTTTTCCTTGTCAGTTGTTGCAGCCTGTCCATTTGTACCTTGCAACAACACTGGCATTACTCTGTCATCTCCCTTTACCCTCCACTATCATAATACATATTCCGTGAGTAAACATTTCTTCACTGCCTAATATTTCATTTAGTCCTTTCCCATCTTCCATTTCCTGTATAGTCTTTTGACCTCCCTTTAATAATACAGTTGATCCTCCCCATCAGTAATTCTCTTCCACTGTGTAAATATTACCATGAAATCATGAAATACTGTAAGTTCCTAAATTCCCCCACAACATCTCTACAGGTACTAGTAATTTTAGCCCACTTCTCAAACCTATCCCTTAGAAAAATTTCTGCCCCTAGCTTATTTTGTCATCCGTACTGCTATGCCACTTTGCCGTTAACCTGCTCGACAATTTTTTTCCCCAATATTCAAGAATTGTTAGTGAATTATTATACAGGAAAAAAGACAATATAATGAAAATGTGGACCAGAAAATTATGCAGTGTAAATAAAAATGTGGGATGGTAAATAGACATTGTAGATAAAAATGTGGACAGGAAAATAGGATGTATTAGATTAATGAAGTTGACAAATTTGACAAGAAAATTGATAGGTTGTACGAGTGTGTCGACCGAAAAATAGGTAGCATTAATAATAATAGAGAACCAGAAAATTTACAGTGTTAATGAAAAGATGGACAGTGTGAGTAGGCAAATAGGCAGAGTTAAGAGAAAGGTGAAAGGAGAAATATGTGTTCTTAAAAGGAATGGCAAGAGTTTTTGCAACATCGACAGGTGGTTACAGTGCAATGAATTTAGCCAGCAACACAAAATAAAAAAGATCACCATAGTGTGTCAGTTATTGATATTAGTGGCAGTATGTCTATGCCTGGGGTTAGAAATGAGTCTGCCATTAGACCCAACCCTAAGTTAACAATAGTCACACCCCTTGGCCATTATACTAAAACCAGTTTATCATCGCTATCCTGAATGGCTGGATAGATGAATAGTGGGCTTACTATCTGGTGGCATTTGAATACTGAGGGTCTCCATGCTTAGCATACTACAATCATTGCCTGAGTGACACCGAATGGCGTATGTCACAATGGCATCAGCCTTGGAGCTGTGCTTCTGCAATAAGTACGTGCTGCATGCAAACCACTTCATTGCGGAGTCACAGACAGCGATCAGGGGAGTCACTTCAGGAGCTGTGGCAGGACAATGTGTGGCTGACCCACTTGTCACTGGAGGGGTGTCTTGAGGAGGCCCGTAATATCATCATCTGTTTCTTCGCAGATGCCATCACTGATGCAGTTGAAAAACTTGAGGTACACTTCGCAGGGCCACGCAACATGCAGGAGGCTTTTACTCGAGCACTGGGAGTATAATTGATGAAGCAGGAATCAGTTTTCCGGCAGCTATAGCAGCATGTTTCAGTGTGTCACCAAGATCATGATGGCAGCAATAAGACCATCTTAAAAAAAGTTTGAGGAGACTGCTTTTGAAGAGATAAACCAGCAAGGTTAAGGCCCGGGAGATTTGCACTTGTTCACTTAACCACCATTGGTGCTTGGAATGTGGTCCGGTAAAACACTTGAAAGCATAGTACCGTCTAAAGTATTGCTAGCTACAAAAGGAAAATGAGATGACAGAGTTTAACTTTCCGCAGAGATATACATTATATCTTGAGTACTGGTGATGAAATCGACCCCTGAGTGATGTGAGTGCTGAGAGTTTTACATCTGTGGATATTGTGGACCAAGTACTAGCCAAACGTCCACCTTGGGAGAGAGTGCTCAAGTTCAGAAACACGTATCAGAAGCAGGACCAGTAGTCGGATAAGTCTAACAGTAGCGGTAAACCTCAATGGATGACTGAAAGCTGGCTGATGGAGAGGAGAACCAGGATCTAGATTCCTGAAAAATCGTGCAGGTCTTCAGATAGCAAAAACAGCATGAAGTGTCAGTGCACAGGCAGAGGATTTTGTTCACATAATTAGGTTTTCTAAGTGGACGTAGAACACATTCATTTGGTAGTAGCTTTTCGTAAGATACCTTTTATATTACAGTGATATTTTTTAATGGGGAAATTGTAGTTAAGTAGCCACACCACGGGAACTAAATAGTTCATTCTGTACAGTATTGTATTGCGACAATAGTTAGTTGAGTGAAATGTAAAATTCCATTTGCAACGTGATACAAAGTCTGCAGTCATTAGGTCCTATAACTTTTTCATTGTGTATAGACAGTGTCCCAGTATTCCATTTATAATGGTCTCTGGGCCTATATTAATTGAACTCGTAATCATATATTTATAAGCAATTTGTGTGTGTGTGGATGCAGGGTCCCAGCACACCACCCCCACCATCGTACCACCAGGAAAGAGGTCCGCCACCCTCATACGAGGAGGCTATTGATCCAAATGGTGAGTACATACAGTATGTTGTAGTAGTATTACAGAGTAGTGTTTGTTTATTTTTTTAACATGTCAGTATTGTTTTTTTTCTCTAGGTTTTTGTTCCTTTGAATTATTTATTATTATTATTATTATTATTATTATTATTATTATTATTATTATTATTATTATTATTATTTTGCTGTTAAGAATGTTTATTTTGTATTTTATTTTTACACTAATGCTTAATTAGTATAATTTAGTGGAGATTTGTTATGAAAAACATATTTTTTACCCTCACATTTTGCTGATCAATATGAAGACTAGTCTTGTGTCTGCTTGAGCATTTGACGTAGTGCTCCAAATTAATACAATCACCAAGATATACCAGTTCAGTCTTTTAGTATTATTAGAATAATTAATACCCAGGTTAATGAGCAGCGAAATACATGTTTTAGGACATGGACAAACTATGAACTAATCCACAGAGTATAATGCTTGGTGAATCAGTTGGTAATAGGAAGTTAAGTGACAGTCAAGCAGCTGGGGTAACTTTTTATATTATTTATTTATTATTTATTATACAGATTTTTTGTGCCACTCAACAGCCGAGGCCAATAACAGAGTGACACATACAAAAAATATATAACATTACAAATGACATACAAAAAACACAAAACATTTCAAACGACATACAAAAATGTGATTATTATACAAGCAACAGTAACACAAACACATACACCGACAATACTAACACAAAAAAAAAACACAGGAAGAGGAAAAACATTAACAAAAAGAGGGGGCAATGTACCCCGATAATTATCTATAACCAACCTAGACCTAGTGTAACTGTTTGTAAAGAAAAACAGATTCAACTTTTATAATGTCTTGTTGAATTTTGGAATGTGATTTTCTTTCCAATGAAGGGATCAAACTCACTAAATGATTTATTATACATTAGAACACATCGTTTAACTAGGCCCATTTCTTTATTAGTTGTACCAAAAGTACCACTACTTCTATGGTTGTAATTTGGAACTCTAAGACAGATATATCTCATTTTAAAACAATATCATTTGCCTTCAATGATTGGTAAACATTTAATGTAATACAACCACATATTTTTATTTATTCAATCTTCATAGCCATGAAAGGCTACATTGTACAGTATTAAATAAGGAAACACTCAAAATTAATACATAAAAACAAACAGGCTACTTGTCATATAAACTCTATTACTCACAAAAAAAAAAGTAAATGTGAACTGGAGCATGTTGCTCTTAACATTACTTTGTAGGCTACTGGCTATTTGTGAATTGGATCAGATTTAGATTCTTATGCAGTTGCAGTGACTCGAAAACTAACTTGCTTGACTACTAACTACTGTCATCTGACTAATAAGGGGGATAAAATTGGTCTCATTAAGTATGTCCCAGCGTACATTGTGGTCTACTGCTGGGACATTATTTTACAGTGATTTGCGGCAAAGGGTAGCTGTACTATGTACTGCTTAGGTCTATGGGAAGTAAGCTCCCCTCGTAATGGCACAAGGAAAATGACTTAACCAACTATGTTTGGATTTTACTTCTGTTTAGCGATGGTTACATCTAGTATTAAATATTAGTTTATCAGAAATTATTGCTGTTACTTGATATATTAGTATAGATGACATTAATGTTATTGAGAAAAAAGAAACAGTTATTTCAGTGTTCCAAAGTGTTGACTCATTAAATTCGGTTATTTCTGACAAGAAACCATGAGGTGTTCATTTGTTCAAAAATTGTGTGAAGTGTGTTCTGAAAGTAGCATAAAATTATTTTGGGCTGCCCAAAATAAGTATTGTAAAGGTTTTAAACAATTATTCAAACCATCAAGATGAGCACTAATATAATACCACTACTGTAAGTGAAATGTCCTGGTGGTAACCGTCTCTCTGTGGTGGTGGGGTAGACTATTACCCCAGTCAACCTATGCTTGTTGTAAGAGATGGCTCTTCAGGGTGTGATCTGTGTTTGACATTTTATCAGACCTTCATCTCATGTTTACTTCTTCGCCTCTCCTGTCTCATCTTCTTTCTTCTTTTCTTGCCGTCACGTCCCACCGTATGTTCCTTTTCTCTTACATTGTCTGAAGCGAGGGTGGTGGTCTTCCTAATAAGGATCTGGCCTCACAAATAAGTGCAGCCTTCAAATTGTGTGACATTAGGAGGTGCTTATGTTAATGATGGTTTAGTCATCCCTTCACTTGCCAAGCAGGAAAAATCTAGGTGCTGAGCCCATTCTCACGTACATGTACACCCATGTAGCACAAATTGGTAATTTCCTAGCAGGAGGGGTTGTCGTGGCCGATTCATCCATGCACCTGGGTCTGCTGGGATGATGTGTTTCCGTTGTATGGAGGAGGTCGGTGTAATTAACCACAAGTTCTCTTAAATTATGTTTTCTATAGTGGGAGGGGTGGGATATTTTCCCTAATAGGGGGGATAAAATTGGTCTCGTTAAGTATGTATAATTTTGTCCCTGGTATGTCCCAGCGTACATTGTGGTGTACTGCTGGGATATTAATTCACAGTGATTTGCGGCAAAGGGTAGCTGCTCCTATGTACTGCTTAAGTCTATGGGAAGTAAGCTCCCCTCATTATGGCACAAGCCACGAGGTGTTCAGACTACTGGTTCTTTTTGTCTTTTTTCCGGTTTGGAAAGTTGAGTTCAAAAGTTCTTGCAAGTTGAGTCGGACAGTTCTAATTTGAGGATCATTGCAACATTACATCTAACAACACTCCCATCAAGGGTGGTTTCCTCAACAGTCGCAACAAATATCATCAAAGTGAAAAATTATAGTGACTCAGAATGTGATCAGGATGTTTGTAAACAAAGATGCAGAATGTGTGGTACATGTTCTCCAGACTGTCAATGTGGTGATATAGGGTGATGTGTGTGTGGGAACACTCACTTTCCGGAGAGTTGAGGCTACCAGAACCTCAACAGTTGGGACACAGTGTGGCCCAAATGCAACAGCTGTTCAGAAACCTAACTTCTGTCAACAGCAACCATGAAATCCTATTAAAAATACCATTAAAGTAAAGCCACTATTGCTTCAAGCTAATCCTACAAAACCACCAGCACCTCAGTGTGAAGCAGCTGTGTCCTCTTTCATAGTCTGTGTATTTGTGATGTTAGGAGGATGTGTAGTAAAACACTTAGTACTACTATTATATATTTTGTTTGGTTCAATAATCATTACTGGTCCCGAAGAAGTATGCAACTTGTTGGAGCAATCTTTTTCTGACTACTCGAGGAATTCATCATTACCACCCTCATTTTGAGCCCTAAAGGCGTGCTGATGATGTTCGTCATGTATTGTTGCAAAACCTGTGTCCTGAAGGGAAAGCACACTATCGGCAGCTTTTTAATTTTAGGCCCTATATGCAACTTGTTTTCCATCCCAATGTTGTATCTCTACACAATGGCTGCAGAGAAGGGGAGGACACTGGGATCCCTATATTAGTACAAACTGTACCATAGTTGATTGTTTGTGCTTATGACGTTTAAATATTACTAGTTTTAGAGATATGAAGGCTATTTACATACAAGCAAAAATGTTACATTGCTTCGTCAAAATATACTATTCATAAGTTTCTGTGATTTTTTTGGGGTGTATGGAACTTTTAAAGTCACTGTCTTATAATATTTCCCAAATTTTTTTTTGTCCTAAACTACAGTAGGTGAGTTCAAATACAATAAGGAGGTGATGAATAATGTAAGGAACACTAAAGGCAGGAAACATATTTGTTACGTTTTCAGCTCCACCGCCTTCATATGATTCTCTCTTTGGTCGCATGAGGGAAGCACACAAATCTTCAAAAGGAATCCTAGATTTTTTGAAGAATGTCATTATCCTTCTTCTTGGAACCAGTAAGTATATCTAATATTATTCTATCTTGCACTGATTTTATTGGTTAAAACATGTAGCCAGTGATGCACAAGTACTTACAGAATCGTACTTGCAGGTAGAAGAACCAAAACACAGATGGACAACACATTTTTTGCGCGGTTGCGTGGTTGCAACATTTTGCTGGCCAAACCATCTTTTTTTGGGTGGCGAGTAATCATTTGCCTCCTGAGGAAGCTGACTCAGCCAACAAAGTGTTGCAATCGTACAACTGTGTGAAAAATGTTTTTTAAAATTTTTTTTTATATATTTTTTGTGCACAGCAACAACATGTGCCTAAATGACATACACAAGTAAGTCAATTACATAATCTTAATAACTACAATACATAAATGTAAAATATATAGTTAGGACCTCTAATGAAAGAGTTCTGGTGCGGTTAATCCTGCTATCCAGTAGTCTGTCAGTGGAGGTTGTATCAGTTTATACATATTAGGGTATGAAATATTAAAATTAGAAAAAAAAATGTTGAAATTGTTAGTACAGCTCTGTAAAATGTCTCGGTCATATGTTTGTAATTGTAGAAGACGGCAAGTATGGTAGAGTAGTAGGGAACTCGGAACCCTATTTTATTAAGGACGTCTGGACAATCTCTTTTTGTTGTTAATTTAAGGTAGATGTAACCTTCTAATATATATCTACTTTTTTTAGGTTACTTATTTTTAATTTTATATATGTACATTTGTGGGGTTAGTGTATCTAAACTTGTCTGAAATGTAAGTTAGAATTTTTTCTTTTCTTGATATGTTAGTTGGAGTAAGATAATTCCAAATTATTGAACAGTATTTTAATTTGGAGAGCTCTAACAATTTGTACTAGCAAAGGACAGGGTCTGGAATAGTGGCAGAATAAGTAATGAATTATGTGCATTAGATGCTAGATAATCTACATGCATATGAAATACCAATTTACTGTCTAATAATATGCATAAGTCTTTAATTTAATCAGTATGTTGAAGTGTTGTATGAGTATGTTTGTAAACATGATGCAGTGGTGGTCTTTTTCTAGAAAATGAAGTTACTTTTGTTTTATCACTATTTAGTTGCAAGGCATTGTCATGACATCATTGGGATACAGCATTTGTATAATTTTGAACATGTGGACATCTAATGGCAAGTGAATAGTTTGTGCAATTTATGTCATCTGCAAGGAGAACAGGTTATGATTTATTTATTACTTGTGTAATATAATCAATGAATGTAATAAATAAAAGTGGTGAAATGGAACCTCCTTGTTGAACACCAGAGGGGGCACGATGTAGTGAAGATATTTTGTTTTGGATATTGACAGAAGATTCTCTATCTGATCCTTAACTAACCTCTTCACGCTGATGTACAGCTGGACTATGTAAAGGGACAGTCATATGCTTAGGGCTTAAAACAAGGATAGGTCCCTTGATAACACACATTCACTTGAGCTCCATACCATGGTTTTTTCCATGGTTATTGCTCTCCTGTCAGCCTCAATTGTACAAGCTGTCTGGTCTGTACTGCAGATCTACATAAAACACTATGCAAAAGGACAGAAAACAATCAGTTTAATTTTTAAGAGAAAGATTAATATTATAGGTACAGTATGCTGCTCTAGAAGTATATACGCTATGATGGGAGGCAAGCGCATTAGCCTCTACATAACCCAGGTCACTGTGGATATAAAGCAGCAACTATGTAAAGGTGTCTGTTAATGTAATTTGTTTATTTTAGCTTCCCATTTCAATAATATCAATTTTGTGTAATGAAATAACTATTACCACTTTTATTAATAAAATTTCATTTTATCCTCACAGATTAAACACATTACATTCAAAATACATTTTAATAATTTCAAACTTTGTGTAATATTATAATTTCAATACAGTTACATTTAATTTTTTACTCACGTACTAATTTCATCCTTGTAGCTGATTCTACATTGTGTGAATTCTCTGCATTACGATATGTTTTCACATATACTGCATCAGCATTTGTTTATTTAAAATACTGGTTTTTACTAATTAATTGGCCATACTATGTGGCAGTTTTTCTAATGGTGGGTGATCATTTCAGTGACCATTTGATATTTTTTTACTTCATGCAAACTAGAGGCATCTTTCAAAACCAAACACTACTTTAGTGACAGTGATTTTTTTTTACCCCATGAAGCTGCACTCTCAGTGGCATGAAATGTGTTTTTGAATGTGACGACACTAATCACCTTTGGTGTGTACAAATTTCGTTCCATGTGGACCATTACTTTTTCCACCATCAGTAAATGCTTAGCTCAGTGTAGAGTAAAGCCAAATTTTCTTAAACAATTCATAACTTTTAGATGGTTGCGAATCTGTATGTACATGTCTGGCTTATTTGGTAGGTCTTCGGCTCCTCTATCACCTGCCTCTTTATTGACGTCTACTTCCAGAACAAAATTATTATACATTTTATGAAATTTTTAAATGGAAAGGTTATAATGCATTAGGAAAAATGACAATTGCGTAACATAGGTAAACAACTGAATTTAGTTTCTTGGACATACTCCATTACGATATAGATGACTGAAAAAAAAAAAAAACTAAAAATTTTTGTCATCTATATCACAATGGAGTATGTTCAAGAAGCTTAATCCTTTCATGCACTCCAATTGTACAGTTCTTTCAAAGATCATAGGTAAACAAGATAGCGGCCTCCATGTATGTAAACAATTGATCGTTGTGCAGCAGAAAGTGTTACTTGACAGCCACTTCCATGCATGTAAATAAATGTCTTGTGCAATAGAACGTGTAAACAAGATGGTGACCAGAAGTGGTATACAAGACAGCGGATACAAATTATTATTTAAATTTTTTTTAAAAGTATTGGAACATTTTAAAAAATTTGGGAATTTTTAGATTGGTGACCTAGAGGTCAAGTTCAAGGTTATTCAAATCCAAATTATGGCCGTAATACTGTCAAAGATGGTTGCCTGTCTTGACATTATAAGCGACTCCTAGATCTTATCCCCCCTCTATTCTTGTCTCCGTATTCCCATTACTCCTTTACTAAGATGGCTAGATCAACTAATACCTTCATAGAGAGAGGTACGAACTGCTCCCTTCTCTTATTTAATCCAAATATAATGCTACAAATGTAGATCTATTGGATAAATTTACAAGTATATCAACATTAATGTTGCAAAATAATAATCAGTAAAATTAGAATAGTTAGGAATTAGTCTAAATTTTCTAAATAGTTCTGACACTTGTAATCTAGTTGCATTTTTTTTTATTATGTTAATGGTTTAAAAAAAATAATAATAAGAGAGGTCATCTAAATAAAACACAAGTAGCACTATTTAATACTTTTATTGTATACAATCAGTGGCATCACTAAAATTATTTGCTCAATAACAACCTCTAATTATTATCGATAAATTCACAGCAAAGGTTGCTGAGATGTCAGCGGTATGCAGATTTCTGGGCAGTCCCATAGACAGTCCATCCCAGATGAAGCAAGTCTAATTTTATTCTGCTAAGTTGAATTTTCAAACGTTCAAACTACATGTGTTGGTTTTCGAAACATGGTCAACATTTCTTTTCTCAGGTATAATGAAACAACGTAAATAAGTACCAATAATCACCCTAATATGTATACAGTGCAATGTACTACAATTTTTATGTTCTGTTGGATAACCTGGCTGAACACCTTTATTTTATGTTTTACAATAAATTAAAAACTACAAGTAAGGTATTACAAGTTACAAATAACAATTTTAAACTGTTTCTAAAAATTCGTGTTCCACAAAGATATTGGCAATACTAGTAATGCAGTCACTTATACAAGTAAGTGAAGGATTATAATCCAAAAGTACAAGGAACAAACTGCTTAGCACCTGAATAGTTAAAAAAGGTAGATTTTCATGAAAAATTGTGAAGAGAGACCAGCAACATTATCTACAGCTTCAGAGTCAAAGCTGTAGTCAAAAATTATTTAAGGTAATTTGCAGACGTTGCAGTGAACATTTTCGTATGAATATTAAAAATGTGTAACTCACACATCAACAATCCAGTAACATAACATAACCTCATTGCTCCTGATATCTTACTGCTTCATTAAATAGCCTTAATACAATTGGATGGTAACTCACCAATAAACTAAGCTTTTGGTAATTATGTTTTACATGTACGTAGACACAAGGTTAAATTGTGTGCTAGAAAATACCATCTTAGGAGATAGGCTTTTTGAGTGTTTTGCAGATATTTTGCAACTGTAGGTTTGAATGTAGTAATACTTTTGGTTATTGTTTATATATTACGTAATAAAGTAGTTAAATTTTATTACTTATATATTATTTCATACACATGTCACTACATAGCAGAGGTTGAATAGAGCTAGCTCAAAGTAGCAAGCTTCTTGTAGCCTATTCTTTTTTTCGGAGTTTAATGCGTAGCTTAGCTACTTTTCTATTTAGTAGTTACCAAAGGAGCTTTGCTCCTTAATTTGTAGCATAAGCTCAAATGAGTGTGCTACTTTTGCGCTCCTCAGTCCTCACTTTAATGTAGAGCAAGCAGTACGAACATGTCAGTCTGTACTTTCCTTCTCTCTTCAACACTCCACACAGCTGCCTCATCACACTTCTCCTCCTGCGTGTGATTGTGAAATTGTGTTAGTATGGGAGGGGGAGGATAGTAAACTGTTGATCTCTGATAGCTGCGAGCTGCCGAAAGACAAGAGAGAGGAAGCTTGTGTGTGCATGCATGACATGCGACAGAGAGAGAGTTTGGTGGCAAAGAGTAAAAAAAAGGGAGGGGGTCCTTGTAGTTTAAAGGTCAGAAGTGAAGCATTTTAGGGCTACACAAACTACTGCGCCCTATTATCTTCTAATATGGGCCATGCTGCTGATGGTAAACTGAGCTCTTTTCAAAACCTTAGTTATATAAATAAATAAAACAGCTAATGAAAATATTTGATAGTAGCCTCTAATATTAATTTCTGGTGAAATATGTATGCTGTGTTTGATATTTTACAATATAACTTTTGCTTTATGATACTTTCAACTTAAAATAATTTAACTGCGTCAGTTAGTGTTGAAAATTAATTTATGATAATGTAAATTAATAGCTGTAACTTAGAAGTTAAATAACATTATTTTACTCTCGCTAGCAATCTACTAAAGGAACTCAAAATTAGCTAAGCTGCAAGAAGGATAGGTTTTGTAGTGTGAGCTAGGGCCTTTCATTCAAATAAACTTTACCTGGAGGTTAGCTCCTTAAAGGTACTTGACTTGAGCTGAACTCCATTTTCAAAGGAGTTTCCATAGCACTGCTACATGGGACTAATTTTATACTGTTCAAACGTGAACAAGAACTGTCTTAGTTCGCATTGTATAACAGACTCACACATGCAACCACTAAATTTAAAAATAAGTCTTCTTAACAAAAAAATTGTCATGTAAGTGTGGCCTTTGAACATAAAAATTGTAGTACATTGCACTGTTTACATATTAGGGTGATTATTGGTACTTATTTACGTTACTGTTTCATTATACCTGAGAAAAGAAATGTTGACCATGTTTCGAAAACCAACACATGTAGTTTGAACTTTTGAAAATTCAACTTAGCAGAATAAAATTAGAATTGCTTCATCTGGGATGGACTGTCTATGGGACTACCCAGAAATCTGCATACCGCTGACATCTCAGCAACCTTTTCTGTGAATTTATCGATAATAATTAGAGGTTGTTACTGAGCAAATAATTTTAGTGATGCCACTGATTGTATACAATAAAAGTATGAAATAGTGCTACTTGTGTTTTATTTAGTTGACCTCTCTTATTATTATTTTTTTAAACCATTAACATAATAAAAAAATGCAACTAGCTTACAAGTGTCAGAACTATTTAGAAAATTTAGACTAATTCCTAACTATTCTAATTTTACTGATTATTATTTTGCAACATTAATGTCGATATACTTGTAAACTTATTTATACTGCATGTATAAAAGCATACTTCTGAAAATATTTGTGGAACATAAATTTACAAGTTAAATGTGGATTCACCATTGTTATTAGTTTACAAGTTATCGTATAACAGGGCCCTGTATTCTTAATTACTGATCTGAATCTGCTGTTGTCAGTTTTGAATTGATAACATAACTAGTAGTGAGTGAATTAGAATTTGTGTTGCCAGTCCTTAGTCACTGACACATCAGTTGTCTGATGGTCAGTGCTAGGGAGTGTTTAGGACATTGCCAGGTGTATCAAGTGCCGCATCGCTGCTACACGCACTGTGTAGTACTTAGAATTAAAATATGTGCAATACTCAGCAATTAGTATTAGTCACGTGATATAATAATCTGTATATATGTTGATTAATGCAGTCAATAAAAATCAGTGAATGTGATTTGTAAAAATTGCACTGTATCTGAAAATTCCTTACAGCTATTATATGCCATCTGTTTTGAAATGCAGTAATGTAATTACAGTAAAACCCTCTTAAGAAGTTTCCCATTTAAGAAGTTTCCTGCTTAATAAGCATAATTATTTTTCACTTGTCTATATGCTCATGTGTAATTTGACCCCTTTAAGAAGTTTTCCTGGTTAATAAGCATTATTTTTGCTTGTCCCAACACAAACGTCTTAACAGGGTTCCACTGTAGGTGCAAACTGATCTGGTCTGTAGGCAATATTTTGAAAGATTCAACACAATTAGTCATGTGCAAAATAATTTACCACCTTTATCTGTACCATCATATGATTGTAAGTGGAAATGGGTACAGGACCTGGTGAAATGTATACAGACAGCTTTAAAATATTGTACTACATCAAGGATGTATTGCAGGAGATCAACACTTGCAGAATATCACATGTGCTTTTTGATGCTTGGGTAGTAATGACTGATATCAAGGATCATTGCAATGATGGATCCCGCTCTACCAGCCACATGCATATGGTTCTGGTTGACACAGGTGTATTCTCGGGTGTGTGACGTCTTCACATGTGGAACAGTGGAGTGTTTACAATCTGATTGTTCACCAAGGTCAACCTGAGCCTTCTCAATGGTTGTATGCATGTTAATGTTTCTGCTATGTCTTAACACGAAACCAAATTATATGCAGGGTGGCTTATATTGCGAATAATGTGCAGAAATGTCTTGGAGGCTGACTATGCTGATTCTGTCAAACTGGTCCAGATGGGCAATGGCTTAATAAGTGCACTGTCATGCATGTTGCATGTTTACAGAACTTTGCTCTGTGGCTCACACTGCTTACTAAAGTCTGTTCAGAGTTTTGCAGCAATTGATAATGTAGGGAAATGTATGCTTCCAAGTGGCATATCTATAAAAGTTAGTGCATAGAACACAAATGAGACACAAGCCAACCGATGAGGACACTGTGACAAACTTTGTTATCTTCACATTATATTATTATGATGAAAATCTTTATAGCACATTTTTTTTTCTGAGTCTTGTTTGACATCTTTGAGAGTTACTGAAACGTCTCTATAACTAGCATACTACTTTTTAATATTGGATAAAAATTCTAGAAATATGTACATTTATTATACTTCATAATCTAGATTGAATGTGTGCATGAAAGAAAACCTTGTCAATTGAACTATTTTAATTCACATCTTTGTATAGGCCTATGTAATACTGAAGAAATTTGCAATTTGTAAATACTGTGATAATTTTGTGTATTTCAGTTGGCTGTACAGTAATTCTTGGAGTTACAATAGTGGTTCCAATTTGTATGATAGTAATTGGTTCTGTTTACCTGAACGAATGTCCACAAGGTGAATACATTCCTATCTATCTTCTGGTTGGAGGTGAGTGTTTCTGTTATAGTAAAGTGAGTGATAACTCTTGTAATATATTTATTAATGTGCAAATGTATGGTAGATTATTAATTGTGATGTACAGAGTAATATTGGTATTTTATCTGTGGTTAAAAATAAATTCATGATTATGTAATTATTTATAATTTGTCATATACGTATAAATGGTACTGCTGCATATTTTGCCAGGAAAAAAATTTTCAGAAGTAGCATCATTCCATGATTGAATGTGAACTCGAGGAAGAATTATTTGTAATGGTCAAAATTTATTTTGCATTTTGTTCACAATTTATACAGCATGTTTGAAATAGCTCTTTCAATAGCCTTCCTGTATCTACTAGTTAGGAAAATCTGCTCTACAGCTCAACACTTTGAGTCGATTTCACAGTCCGGCGAGGAAATCCATGAGGTAAAGGTGAAACTGAGGAGATTACAAAAACATGTAGACAGAGATGCACAAGTACTTACAGAACCAGTACTTGCTGGTGTGAGAACACAAAAAACAGATGGACAATACATGTTTCATGCGGTTGTGTGGTTGCGACATTTTGCTGGCCAGGTCAGCTTCCTTGGGTGACGAGTGATTGCACACTGCCAAGTGTGATGTTGAAGGTGGACAGATGTGTCCTGACTCACTGCAGTAGGTTACTCAATTCTTCTGCTGAATAACTTTCAATTATGCGTCACTTAATTTGAAGAGCTAACACAGTTCGGAATTTACTTGGCTTAAAAATATTCGCCCAGAAATAAAAGTTTCATTTCCAAAATTTCTCCCAGCTTATTTAAATTTCATTTACATCAGTTGGATACAGTCCTGTCATATTTAACCGCGTTTTACTGGAAAAAAGGTAATACAAAACCACAGCATGAATTCACAAGGATTTTAAGTTTGGAAGAAAAAAATTCATGCAGTGGAGCTTCACCTGTGACGTTAAATTTTAAGAAGAGACAAAAATGCACCTCACGCCCTATGTGTACGAGCGGAAAACAAGTTTATGGAGATTCCCGATAATGTCCGAAATAGAGTTTACAGAAGAAAGGGCCCCGGTGCTGCCTGTTTAGTGAAATTGCCACTCCTGATATTACTTCATCACAAAATTGAGCTACAGCCCAACAACAAATCCGTTTACTGTGGTGTCTTGATTTATTCTTCGCATGATGGATGCCATATTCTCTAGAAGGGACTCACACACGTCATCACAGGCCTCATTTTCATTGGCGGCCTCAAGACCTCATTAACTTCACGTAAGTTAACATAACTGACCCCTCGAGAACGTAATTGAAATAGTGCACAATCACACAAAATGATGCAAAACCTATACTAAAAAAACTAGAGAAAAAAAAATAGAGCAAGGCTAACAATACCTCTGCACAAGGCCAACCGGCCTTATTACTACGTATTACACTAAACTTTTCTGAACTACTTTAACTCATGACTGCATTTTTTCCCTTCCATTTCCAAAACTGAGACCACTTGAAAGAAAATATTTTGTAACTTAAATATTGTCAAAATACATGTGAATTACATCAAAAATCTTAACCTAGCTTTAATAACGAAATGTAAAGCAAAGCTTTTATCTCGCAATGCCATAATGTCACTAGTTTTAGAGTTTGATACAAAATAGTGTCATATGTATGTTTTGTATGTAAAAGAATTGTGAGACTTACGTAATTTAATATATCACGAAATGTGTCTGTATATATA